>JAWPHD010012576.1:0-74863 GCA_037043455.1 Cyrtodaria siliqua
TGGTAAAGATCAGATGAAAAATAAAGGCCCTATCGTCTTAACGAGGCAAAATAGAGCATTTTTAACTAAATCAAGGGCCATAACTGAGTTGTTATTTGTTCGATCTGGCTTGTTTTTAAACTTGTCCGAGCTTTCATTGATATTAACAATCTGGTAAAGTTTGGTAAAATTGAGATGAAAAATGAATGCCCTATCTCCACGAGGTAAAATATAGCAGTTTTAACTAAATCAAGGGCCATAACTCCGCTGTTACCGGTCCGATCTGGCTGGTTTTCGAACTTGTCCGAGCTTTCATTGCTATTAACAATCTGGTAAAGGTTGGTAAAGATCGGATGAAGGCCCTATCGTCTTAACGAGACAAAAGTTAACGACGGACGACGGACGGACGACGGACAACTCTGCATCCCATATGTTGATGCAAAACATCGATTTGACTCGGAAGGTGTATATACAGCTCTATATAGTTTTCGTCCTATTTGAAACACTATTACGAATGCATAGAAACACGTTTATGCTAGATGAGTAAGTAGGTTCAACATGTACTTCTGGGATTCATCACTACACTGGGTTTTGCGTTTGAACCATTATTAAATTCAAGTTCTTAATTATTCTATTTACTTTATTCTATTCCATTTTCCATAGACGTACATTATAGCTCTAAGCTCTGTACTGAGTTCCCTAATATAAGAAGCTATATTTTTGCTTACTTGTTTTAAAAGACCTATCTTAGTTTTATCAAAAAAAAAATACACAAACCACACATTGAGTATGTTTTGAAAAAGCTGTTTGGGTCGGATGATGCTGACCCACCTACTTGCATGTATGTAGAAACATGAGGAAAATATACTTCTTTTTTTGATTTTGCAACAAATTATGAATATATTGCACAATTATATGATTTAACCTTTAAGTACTCTTCAAAAGTTGAAATTTATTTTTTTAGCAAGATTATTTGGTTTGTTTACCTTGTCAACCAATCAAAATTAAGAGATTCTGTATAATAGCTCCGAACTTTTTCCCTGCCCGCTGATTGGTTGGTAATTTGTGAAGTCTGATCACAAGGGCGTGAGAAATTAAATTCGAGTCAGAACTGATGTGCTGTGGTGTAGTGGTAAAAGTGCCTGCCCTGCAATCGGGAGGTCGTGGGATCGAGTCCCGTTAATGTTACTAGTAGTTACTAGTAACCCTTGCTTGACAAGCAAATACGGGGTAGTGCTACGCCTGGTTGACCCGGTGTCATAAGAATATGACTGGGCGGGTATCATGTACTACGACGTGGTGTTCCATGGTGCGCTTCAAGTAGATTGTAGACAGATACATGGCAATACACACAATCAATCGCTAGACAGTCCACAATCCAGTGTGCCCAGCTGTACCGGGATTATAATCCTTCGAATTACAAACACACAATTCAAGTCCGTTGGTAGCGGGACGTTCGTATGTGAACATACTGAAGGTTGTTGAATGGAATCGAAGGCTGTAGAGTAGTACTGGGACTTTAGTCGAAGTCATTAATTGGTAATGAGGGACTCTCAGAGTTTCAGTGTATACTGAAAGTTGTTGAGTCCTCTGGAACTAATGCAGCGTATCGGGTCGTAGCCTATTTTATAACGGTTGCAGCTGATCTTTAAAACATTAAAGAGATTTAGTATAATTATGGTAGTTCTGGCACTTTGGTTCAAGCCGATGGTAAAGAGAGACTCACAATGTTGCAGTGTATTATCGGAGTTATTGAGTCCTCTTTCCATTACAGTGTATTATTACATAATTAAGATTTAATAATAGGAATTCAGGGCTTTTCCTAGGAGTGTCACGGGTCTCAATAGCTGCCCCTTTCCAAGGGCAAAAAACTATTTTTTCCCAATTTAAAGAAACAAAATCCTAATCTACCAAAAATAGACATTTCCATGCGCTACTCATTGTATATCACAAGATATATATATAGAATATATATTGGTTTAAATTAGTTAAACAGAACATATCATTTTATCATCTATATATAAATCTTCATTATCGGATTGTGAAAGTGGTTTAAACAATTGGTTATCAAATGTAAAATCTCTCCTTAATACTTATGACTTTATGTATGTGTAGTACAATCCTTTAACTTTAAGCAACAGTTTGTATCTAGCTTTAAACTGAGGCTGGTGGATTGCTTTATTCAAAAACGGAACATTGATCTGCAAGAAAATAGACTATTAACACGTTTATATAGACATGTAAAAGATTATTTTGGATACGAAAAATATCTGAATATTTTATGTACAAAAGGATTACGAAGTGTTTTTACTAAATTACGTTTAATAATATCTCCAAATAGCTTAATAATTGAGACAGATCGTTATGCAAGACATAGGACTGAAAGAAATGAAAGAGTTTGTCAAGTATATAATTCAACTGAAGTTGAAGACGAATTTCACTTTGTTTTAATTTGTACAGCTTATAATGACACTAGAAAGACATATATCAGAACATAATTACATACAAAGGCCAAACATGTTTAAATTTATAACACTGCTACAGTCTTCAAAAAAGAAAGAACGTTTTAACACAGCTCCAGATAATTTTAAAGTATTTCGGTTTAGTACTCATCAAAATAGAAATAAATGAGTACCAGGCTTCTCGTTTCAGTACTATTGTACCTCTAAAATTTAATCTTAGCTATCTTTTTTTATAAACAAATGCTGCGTTTTTTTTTGTATTTTTATTATTAAATAACACATAAGGATGCAGTTTTATTCAATATATTTATTAGAGTCTGTCTACAAACACATCAGATAGTTTTACTGTTCCTAGGCTTATTAGCTTGGTTTAACCTTTTGCGAGATTGTATAATACCACGCCACAGTCCGAAGCTTATGGCCGGGTACAGAATTGTAAGTATTTAACTCGGTACCATCAACAAGGAATCTAGGTTTTCAAATTGACTGAACATCTGAACTTAGTCTTATGTCTATTTTGTACTGAAAATGACCTCTCACAATGGACCTTGTCACACAGATACAAAGAGCAAGTTTACACAGAACACTTCAACGGAACGCTATTACGATTACATGGACAAAACGAGAACCAGAACGAAAGGCAGAAAACTAAATAACCAATGTCGCGGTTTCCTAAAATCAGTAAAATTATCTCGTGAAAGTATGCTACGCTACGGAAACTCCGACTGGCAAAAAGAAGTTACCACTGAAAATACGCACCATTTTTAAAAGAATAGCTTATCAGGAAAATAACGTCCGTAAGTGGTACGGAATGAATTAAAATAAAATGCATTTCGAAATATAAACACCTAAGTTACGTGGATACGCGGTCTATCTGGAGCACTGTTTTAATCTAAGTAAATATTTATCAGAGGCGTTTAGTGTCAGATGATCTATTTCAAATATTATATCTTAAAACATATTCATGTACATTCTCGCATAAATTGCTATTTTATATAATCTTTCCTTTTTTGATATCCTTGGATTATTGATTAAAATGTGTGATTGCTATGATCTATGATTAATTAATGATTAAATATGCACTGAAAATTGAACAAGGGAATCTCTCTCTCTCTATCTTTTGATATCCTTGGATTATTGATTAAAATGTGTGATTGATATGATCTATGATTAATTAATGATTAAATATGCACTGAAAATTGAACAAGGGAATCTCTCTCTCTCTCTCTTTTGATATCCTTGGATTATTGATTAAAATGTGTGATTGATATGATCTATGATTAATTAATGATTAAATATGCACTGAAAATTGAACAAGGGAATCTCTCTCTCTCTCTCTTTTGATATCCTTTGATTATTGATTAAAATGTGTGATTGATATGATCTATTATTAATTAATGATTAAATATGCACTGAAAATTGAACAAGGGAATCTCTCTCTCTCTCTCTTTTGATATCCTTTGATTATTGATTAAAATGTGTGATTGATATGATCTATGATTAATTAATGAGTATATGCATTGAAAATTGAACTAATTTTAAATTATAATTGATCATAATGTACTAATTTCCTAATTTTGGTAATTTTTTTATCGATCAATTCGATCTAGGGGCATTTCCCACAAAATACCTAAGAAAAGCCCCGGTATTGTAAAGGGTCGCTGCCCGCTCTTTTTTATGTAATATGTCGCCGGACTGACTAAAAAGAATTGAAATTGTGTTTTTTTCATAAAACCAGTGTTTGTTTTAAATCAGGTAGGCTAAATGTTTTCACTACGGGCAAGGAATCTTCCTTTCTGGAACGCTTATATGGTAGAACAAAATGTTTAATAATGTATACAGTAAAATACCTTAATGTTATCAATATTCGCAACATAAACCAAGTCACCTAACCTCACCTTTTATTGAAAACAGTGTTGTGGGCCTTTTTTATTTTATATTTTCAGAGCACAGAGATGTCAATGGTTCAAGTCAAGTTTTTCGTCACGGCTTCAACTGGGTAATGTATAAGGATTTTGACATTTTCAATAGAAGAACTTTCAATTATTTACAATTGTTTTTGTGAACTGTTTTACCTAGGCTTCACACAGTACATATCTATGACAGTTACACATTAAACTGTGCTGGTTTGAATATTCTATATATGTTTTAATTAATAATACACATTTTATTTTACATCTATTTATTATTGTTGAAGCGTGGCCAATATATTCCAATAAACATCAACTGTAAACATTGCCTTTTATTGTTATAAATCAATCCTTACTAACTTCATGAACAGTCATGAACTCGCTATGTAACGTTACAGATCTAACGGGGATCGGACCGGATAATCAATATTGCAAAATCTAGGTCACGTCAAATAACATACGTAAAACAAAATAAAACAAAAAAATGTTTCCCGTATGTTTGTTTTATAGGTGTTTATATAACTATACATGTACTATTAATTATGCTACTATAAATCATTTTTTTGATATAACATTAAAACAGTCATGAACTCGCTATGTAACGTTACAGATCTAACGGGGATCGGACCGGATAATCAATATTGCAAAATCTAGGTCACGTCAAATAACATACGTAAAACAAAATAAAACAAAAAAATTGTTTCCCGTATGTTTGTTTTATAGGTGTTTATATAACTATACTTGTACTATTAATTATGCTACTATAAATCATTTTTTTGATATAACATTAAAACAGTCATGAACTCGCTATGTAACGTTACAGATCTAACGGGGATCGGACCGGATAATCAATATTGCAAAATCTAGGTCACGTCAAATAACATACGTAAAACAAAATAAAACAAAAACATGTTTCCCGTAGGTTTGTTTTATAGGTGTTTATATAACTATACATGTACTATTAATTATGCTACTATAAATCATTTTTTTGATCAGTATAATATCTAATCTCAAACATACCTTTGAAATTGTCCAATATCGTCGTTAATGCACTGTTATGAGTAGTAAATGGGGAAAAACAATCAAAGGGAACTAACCGTGTAATCGTGCAAATCAGTATAGTTCTCGAATCATGTCTACTTCAGGTTAAAATTACTGTGCTAGTGACGTATAACACGACTGTGTAGGCGATTCGGTTATGGCTCTGTGGAAAATGTCCGTGTATCATGTTATAACATTCTGCATACAAGCATTCGAGAAAAGAAAATTAGCTCACTAGCTGAAGCGTATTGTACTCACGTTTTGTCCGTCTTTCGTTGCATAAACCTCTTCTCCTGATAAACCGCTTGGACGAGTTTGACAAAACCTCACACGGATGCTGCTAAGGTTTCAAAGGCTTTCAGTTTTTTTGTAAATTAGGTCAACATGACAGCCAACATGGTCGCCATTAAGTTCCAACCCTTTAACATATCTTCTTCTCCAGAACCGCAGTTTTCGACGAGGGTATTAAACACATTGCCCTAGCCCTTTTCGCAGACCAGATCGTTGAATCGTATAACAAATACGATATGCTGCCATACTTTATGATGATTTTTGGGAAATTTAGACTCTCTTTCAAGCCTTTTAGCATACACGTTACATATATTAACATTAAATAACCAACACCAAATGATATTGAAGCATATTCCATAAAACGAGGCCCTTTTCGTAGCAGGTAAGTCATTTTCGCAATACATTCGTATTTATGAACTACAGATTTTGTCATTTTATGACGGATTTTTGGCAATTTAGACTTTCTTTAGTCTATTTATGTTATAATTACATACACTTTAAATTTTAAAACTACAAAACCAAACATTACTGAAGCATAACACGAGGCCCCTTTCGTAGCTGGTAGGTTATTTTCGCTATACAAGAGTATTTATAAACTACATTTTATCATACTTTATGATGGATTTTGAGAAATTAAGACTTCCTTACATCTTTTTTAAGTATATTCTTAGTATATTCTTAGTATTACACATACTTTACATTTAAATGACCAAAACCAAAAAATAATGATGCACTTTCATTAAAGGGCCCTTTTCGGCAATCAGTCATACCACCCTATTAAGCCCCCGAAGGGAGGCTTATAGTAGTCGCACTGTCCGTCCGTCCGTCAGTCCCTTCGTTCGTTTGTTCGTTTGTTCGTTCGTTCGTCCGTCCCTACAATCGTTTCCGGTTAATAACTCAGACAATAATGGTCGGATTTTCAAATAATTGGGCGCAATTGCTCACCACAACAAAATGACGTGTCGCGCACAAAATCCAGGTCCGTGGCTCCAAGGTCAAGGTCACACTTAGAGGTCAAACGTCAAAACGAAGTGATTTCGTGTCCGGTAATTACTCTGACATGCATGGACAGATTTTCAAATCACTTGGCACAAGTGCTCCCACAACAACACGATTTGTCGCGCACAAAACCCAGGTCCGTGGCTTCAAGGTCAAGGTCACACTTAGAGGTCAAACGTCAAAACGAAGTGCTTTCGTGTGTGTCCGGTTAATAACTCTGACATTCATGGACAGATTTTCAAATAACTTGGCAAAAGTGCTGACAACAACAACACGATGTGTCGCGCACAAAACCCAGGTCCGTGGCTCCAATGTCAAGGTCACATTTAGAGGTCAAATGTCAAATCATGTCCGGTCAATAACTGTGGCATTCCTTGACGGATTTTGAAATAACTTGGCACATGTGCTCACCACACCAACATCATGTGTCACGAACAAAATCCAGGTCCGTGGCTCTAAGGTCAAGGTCACACTTAGAGGTCAAATGTCACTTCGGGGGCATTTGTCACTTACAGTGACATTCTTTTTATCTATATAGTACATGGTACCTTTGTTGACAAAAAAGTTTACCAACCTCGTTTCAAAGTCTGTATCTATGTCAAATTACCGAATTGATTCAAATCCTTTACACCGTTTGTATGGTCTGAATAAAACCACCGATTCCTACCATTACAATACTTCTTCCTTATGTTTACTTCCGATTGTACTCAAAGAAGTGATCCGATTGGATGATATTTTAACGGTCAAAACATACGTGACCAGAAACTTAAAAAATCGTCCAATCGGGTCACTTGATTGAGTACAACCGGAAGTAAACATCAGTAGGAAATATTACTTCGTGACAACAAAGATTCGCACCATGTGCTATATAGATAATAGGGTGAATATCGTATTTTATAACGTTTGCGGATCAAGTGCCAGTGATCAGTAGGTCAAACCCTAGACTATCAAGTTTGTTAAAAAGAAACATGGTAATTATCACAAACGGTCACACTTTTTGTTATTAATCTAGACAAAGTATTGGTACGTCCGCAAGTTAAACTAGAACATCTTTCCACGGATGCCTCTGACCTTTTATTAGGTAAATGTTGCTTTCCTGGTGATGTAAGTGTGAATGAAGTTTGCAAGCTGCACGGCTGTACAATTCGAATCATTTTATTCCAAGATTTTACATGTGCAGCACAGCAGTGGAAAAATTATATAATACAAGTCCAATTGTAAATGGTAATCGCTATGACACATACATGTAACACAGCAGTGGATATATTATATAATACAAGTCCAGTTGTAAATGGTAATCACTATGACACATCCATGTAACACAGCAGTGGATATGTTATATAATACAAGTCCAGTTGTAAATGGTAATCACTATGACACATCCATGTAACACAGCAGTGGATATATTATATAATACAAGTCCAGTTGTAAATGGTAATCACTATGACACATCCATGTAACACAGCAGTGGATATATTATATAATACAAGTCCAGTTGTAAATGTAATCGTTATGCCACATATAGCAGTGGATATATTATATAATACAAGTCCAGTTGTAAATGGCAATCGCTAAGACACATACATGTAACACAGCAGTGGATATATTATATAATGCAAGTCCAGATGTAAATGGCAATCACTATGACACATAGAGAGCAAGGGCAAAAAAACTATTTTTCCCCCTTTTAAAGAACAAAATCCTAACCTACCCAAAATAAACATTTCCATGCGCTACCCATTGTATATCACAAGATATACTAGAATATATATTGGTTTAAATTAGTTAAACAGAACATATAATGTCATCATCTATATATACATCTTCATTATCTGATTGTGAAACTGGTTTAAACAATTGGTTATCAAATGTAAAATCTCTTCTTAATACTTATTGCTTTATATATGTGTGGTATGATCCTTTAACTTGAAGGGTGAACCACCAACAGTTTGTATCTAGCTTTAAACAGAGGCTGGTGGATTGCTTTATTCAAAAACGGAACACTGATCTACAAGAAAATAGACTATTAACACGTTTATATAGACATGTAAAAGATCATTTTGTATATGAAAAATGTCTGAATATTTTATGTACAAAAGGATTAGGAAGTGTTTTTTACTAAATTACGTTTAATAGTATCTTCACATAGCTTAATAATTGAGACAGGTCGTTATGCAAGACATAGGATTGAAAGAAATGAAAGAGTTTGTCAAGTATATAATTCAACTGAAGCTGAAGACGAATTTCACTTTGTTTTAATGTGTACAGCTTATAATGACTTTGGAAAGAAATACATCAGAACATAATTACATACAAAGGCCTAATATGTTTAAATATATAACACTGCAACAGTCTTCAAAAAATAAAGAACTTTTTAACACAGCTCCAGATAATTTTAAAGTATTTGAGTACAGTACTCATCAAAATAGAAATAAATGAGTACCAGGCTTCTCGTTTTAGTACTATTGTACCGCTAAAATTTAATCTTAGCTATCTTTTTTTATAATCAAAATGGTGCGAATATTTTTGTATTTTTATCATTAAATAACACATAAGGATGCAGTTTTATTCAATATATTTATTAGAGTCTGTCTACAAACGCATCAGATAGTTTACTGTTCCTAGGCTTATCAGCTTGTTTTAACCTTTTGCGAGATTGTATAATGCCACACCACAGTGCGAAGCTTATGGCCGGGTACAGTATTGTAAGTATTTAACTCGGTACCATCAACAAGGAATCTAGATTTTCAAATTGACTGAACATCTGAACTTAGTCTTATGTCTATTTTGTACTGAAAATGACCTCT
The DNA here is from genome assembly GCA_037043455.1 of Cyrtodaria siliqua. Classification (NCBI taxonomy): domain Eukaryota; kingdom Metazoa; phylum Mollusca; class Bivalvia; order Adapedonta; family Hiatellidae; genus Cyrtodaria; species Cyrtodaria siliqua. The sequence goes on from JAWPHD010012576.1 coordinate 9,490, forward strand.
CACAATGGACCTTGTCACACAGATACAAAGAGCAAGTTTACACAGAACACTTCAACGGAACGCTATTACGATTACATGGACGAAACGAGAACCAGAACGACAGGCAGAAAAATAAATAACCAATGTCGCTGTTTCCTAAAATCAGTAAAATTTTCTCGTGAAAGTATGCGACGCTACGGAAACTCCGACTGGCAAAAAGAAGTTACCACTGAAAATACGCACCATTTTTAAAAGAATATAGCTTATCAGGAAAATAACGTCCGTAAGTGGTACGGAATGAATTAAAATAAAATGAGTATTTCGAAATATAAACACGTACGTTACGTGGATACGCGGTCTGTCTGGAGCACTGTTTTAATTTAAGTAAATATTTATCAGAGGCGTTAAGTGTCAGATGATCTATTCCAAATATTATTTCTTGAAACATATTCATGTACATTCTCGCATAAATTGCTATTTTATATAATCTTTCCTTTTTTGATATCCTTGGATTATTGATTAAAATGTGTGATTGATATGATCTATGATTAATTAATGATTAAATATGAACTGAAAATTGAACAAGGGAATCTCTCTCTCTCTCTCTCTCTTAATATCCTTGGAGTATTGATTAAAATCTGTGACTGATATGATCTATTATTAATTAATGATTATAGGCAATTTATTAATGATTATATGCACTGAAAATTGAACTACACGTGAATCTCTCTCTCGCTCTCTCTCTCTCTCTCTCTCCTTGGATTATTGATTAAAATGTGTGATTGATATGATCTATAATTAATTAATGAGTATATGCATTGACAATTAAACTAATTGAAATTATAATTGTTCATAATGTACTAATTTCCTAATTTTGGTAATTTCTCGATCAATTCGATCTAGGGGCATTTTCCACAAAATACCTAGGAAAAGCCCCGGTATTGTAAAGGGTCGCTGCATGTTCTTTGTTATATAATATGGCGCCATACTGACTAAAAAGAATTGAAATAGTTTAAATATTTTTTTTCATAAAACCAGTGTAAATCAGGTAGGCTAAATGTGTTCACTACGGGCAAAGAATCTTCCTTTCTGGAACGCTTTTGGTAGAACAAAATGTTTAATAATGAATATAGTACAATACTTTAATGTTATCAATATTCGCAACATAAACCAAGTCACATAACCTCGCCTTTTATTGAAAACAGTGTTGTGGGCCTTTTTCATTTTATATTTTCAGAGCACAGAGATTTCAAGGGTTCAAGTCCGGTTCTTCCGTCACGGCTTCAACTGGGTAATGCATAAGGATTTTGACATTTTCAATAGAAGAACTTTCAATTAGGTACAATTGTCTTTGTGAACTGTTTTGTGCCTTGGCTTCACACAGTACAGATCCATGACAGTTACACATTAAACTGTGCTGGTTTGAATATTCTATATATGTTTTAATTAATACTACACATTTTATTTTACTTCTATCAGGGAGTAAGTATACTCCCTGCTTCTATTAATTATTGTTGAAGCCGTGGCCAATATATTCCAATAAACATCAACTGTAAACATTGCCTTTTATTGTTATAAATCCATCCTTACTAACTGGATAATTCATATAAAATTAAAACAGTCATGCACTCGCTATGTAACGTTACAGATCTAACGGGGATCGGACCGGATAATCAATATTGCAAAATCTAGGTCACGTCAAATAACATACGTAAAACAAAATAAGACAAAAAAATGTTTCCCTTAGGTTTCTTTATAGGTGTTTATATAACTATATATGTACTATTAATTGTGCTACTATAAATATTTTTTTCTAACAGTATAATATCTGGTCTAAAACATACCTTTGAAATTGTCCAATATCGTCGTTAATGCACTGTTACCGTGAGTAGTAAATGGGGAAAAACAATCAAAGGGAACTAACCGTGTAATCGTACAAATCAGTACAGTTCTCGAATCATGTCTACTTCAGGTTAAAATTACTGTGTTAGTGACGTACGACTCGATTGTGTAGGCAATTCGGTTATGGCTCTGTGGAAAATGTCCGTGTATCATGTTATAACATTCTGCATAGAAGCATTCGCTGAAGGGTATTGTAGTCACGTTTTGTCCATCTTTCGTTGCATAAACCTTATCTCCTCATAAACCGCTTGGACGATTTTGACAAAACCTCACACGGATGTTGCTAAGGTCAATGGCTTTCAGTTTTTTTGTAAATTAGGTCAACATGACATCCAACATGGTCGCCATTACCATAAAAGTTCCAACCCTTTAACATGTCTTCTTCTCCAGAACCGCAGATATCGACGAGGGTATTAAACACATTGGCCCTAGCCCTTTTCGCAGACCAGATCGTTGAATCGTATAACAAATGCTATATGCTGTCATATTTTATGATGATTTTTGGGGAATTTAGACTCTCTTTCGTGCCTTTTAGATTACACTTTACATATATTAACATTAAATAACCAACACCAAATGATATTGAAGCATATTCCATAAAACGAGGCCCTTTTCGTAACAGGTAAGTTATTTTCGCAATACATTCGTATTTATAAATTACATATTTTGTCATTTTATGACGAATTTTGGGAATGTAGACTTTCCTTAGTCTATTTATGTTATAATTACACACACTTTAAATGTTAAAACAAAACATTACTGAAGCTTAACACGAGGCCCTTTTCGTAGCTGGTAGGTTATTTTCGCTAAACAAGCGTATTTATAAACTAAAGTTTATCATATTTTATGATGGATGTTTAGGAATTAAGACTTTCTTTCATCTTTTATTTAGCATAATCTTAGTATATTCTTAGTATAACTACACATACTTTACATTTAAAACACCAAAACCAAACAATATTGATGCACTTTCAACAAAACGGGCCCTTTTTGTGCTTGAATGCCCCCTTTTCGGTAATCAGTCATACCGCCCTATTATGCCCCCGAAGGGTGGCAAAAAATAGTCGCACTGTCCGTCCTTCCGTCCATCCGTCAGTCAGGCCCCTTCGTTCGTTTGTTCGTTCGTTCGTTTCTTCGTAATGACAATAATGGACGGATTTTCAAATAACTTAGCGCAATTGCTCACCACAACAAGATGACGTGTCGCGCACAAAATCCAGGTCCGTGGCTCCAAGGTCAAGGTCACACTTAGAGGTGAAAGGTCAAAAAGAAGTGCTTTCGTGTCCGGTTAATAACTCTGAAATTCATGGGCAGATTTTCAAATCACTTGGCACAACTGCTCACCACAACAACACATTGTGTCGCGCAAAATTCCCAGGTCCGTGGCTCCAAGGTCAAGGTTACATTAAGAGGTCAAAATCAAACCGTGTCCGGTCAATAACTCTGGCATTCCTGGATGGATTTTGAAATAACTTGGCACAAGTGCTCACAACAACAACATTATGTGTCGCGAACGAAATCCAGGTCCGTGGCTGTAAGGTCAAGTTCACATTTAGAGGTCAAATGTCAAATCGTGTCCGATAAATAACTTTGGCATTCCTTGATGGATTTTGAAATAACTTGGCACAAGTGCTCACCACAACAACATGATGTGTCGCGCACAAAATCATAAGGTCCGTGGCTCCACGGTCAACGTCACACTTAGAGGTCAAATGTCAAATCGTGTCCGTTCAGTAACTCTGGCATTCCTGGACGGATTTTCCAATAACTTGGCACAAGTGCTCACCACAACAAGACGATGTGTAGCGCACAAAATCCAGGTCTGTGCCCCAAGGTCAAGGTCACACTTAGAGGTCAAATGTCTAATCGTGTCCGATCAATAACTTTTGCATTCCTGTACGGTCTTTCAAATAACTTGGCACAATTGCTCACCATAACCAGACGACGTGTCGCGCACAAAACCCAGGTCCGTGGCTTTAAGGTCAAGGTCACACTTAGAGGTCAAAGGTCACTTCGGGGGCATTTATCACTTACAGGGACATTTATTGTTATCTGTATAGTCCATGGTGCGTACCTGTTTTGACACCAAGTTTACCAACCTCGTTTCGAAGTCTGTATCTTTGTCAAATTACCGAATTGATTCAAATCCTTTACACCGTTCGTACAGTCTGAATAAAATCACCGATTCCTACCATTACAATATTTCCTACTTATGTTTACTTCCGGTTGTACTCAAAGAAGTGATCCGACTGGATGATATTTTAACGGTCAAAACATACGTGACCAGAAACCTAAAAAATCGTCCAATCGGGTCACTTTTTTTATTACAACCGGAAGTAAACATCAGTAGGAAATATTACTTGGTGTCAACAAAGATCCGCACCATGTGCTATATAGATAATAGGGTGGGTATTGTATTTTTTCTTTTCTTTTTATAATATTTGCGGCTCAAGTGCCAGTGATCAGTAGGTCAAACCCTAGACTATCAAGTTTGTTCAAAAGAAACATGGTAATTATCACAAACAGTCACACTTTTTATTATTAATTTAGACAAAGTATTGGTACGCCCTCGAGTTAAACTAGAACATTTGTCCACGGACCTTTTATTAGGTAAATGTTGCTTTCATGGTGATGTTAGTGTGAATGAAGTTTGCAAGCTGCATGGCTGTTCTTATTCCAAGATTTTACATGTGCAACACAGCAGTGGAAAAATTGTATAATACATGTCAAATTATAAATGGTAATCGCTATGACACATACATGTAACACAGCAGGGGATATATTATATAATACAAGTCCAGTTGTAAATGGTAATCGTTATGACACATACATGTAACACAGCAGTGGACATATTATATAATACAAGTCCAGTTGTAAATGGTAATCGTTATGACACATACATGTAACACAGCAGTGGATATATTATATAATACAAGTCCAGTTGTAAATGGTAATCGTTATGACACATACAGGTAACACAGCAGTGGATATATCATATAATACAAGTCCAATTGTAAATGGTAATTGTTATGCCACATACATGTAACACAGCAGTGGATATATCATATAATACAAGTCCAGTTGTAAATGGTAATCGTTATGGCACATCCATGTATCACAGCAGTGGATATATTATATAATACAAGTCCAGTTGTAAATGGTACTGGTTATGACACATACAGGTAACACAGCAGTGGATATAGTCTATAATACAAGTCCAATTGTAATGGTAATCGTTATGACACATACAGGTAACACAGCAGAGGATATAGTATATAATACAAGTCCAATTGTAATGGTAATCGCTATGACACATACATGCAACACAGCAGTTGATATATTCTGGACTTGTAGTATAGAATATATCCACTGCTGTGTTACCTATATTCTATAATACAAGTGCAGTTGTGGTGTAATTTTGTAGTTATTTGTTTTGGGGTTAGTTTCTTTAAGAGGGCAAATTTGTATTACAAACACCTAAAAATAGACAGTTTAACCATAAAATGCCTTCTTGTTTTTTTTGTTTTTTGTTTGTTTGTTTGTTGTTTTATGTTGTATTTTTTTTTGCCATTAGTTGAAAATGCAGTAATCTACTTTGTGATTTTAGTTCGTGTTTTTGTTCAAGATGCAATTTGTATACATGGTTAAGTCTTTATAATGGAAGGCACATTCTTTATATATTGCAATCAGCATAAAAATAAATTTGAAGTGATTTGATGAAAAGTGTACAACTTCAAGTCATAAACAACAGACCCACTGGCCTTGTCTCAAAGTGCTCTCATGTTCTTAAGAAAAAACAACAATTTCTTTATATAAATCTGCAAAGCTGTGATCCCTGTAGCTATTTTTGATCCCATTGTCACCATTTGAACAAACTAGGTAGACTATCATAAGCTTATGATACATGCGAAATATTATTTAGCGTTTGAAGTACCAGAGAAGATGTTTTAATAGGTTTTCCTATATAACTCGATGTAATATTGTGACACTAGGAATGGGCCAAACTTGATTCCAGGCTTGATACCAGGGTCACCATTTAAAGAACTTGGTAGAAGACAATAATCTTAAGCTACATTCAGCTTATTAGACCTCTAGCTCTTGTAGTTTTAGAGAATAAGATGTTGATAGACGTTCCTACATAACTCTATGTAAGGTTCAGGTGAACGGTGGAACAATCTCACAGAAGGTTGAATGGGTACGTGAACGCATGGAGAAAGCGTGGTGTGACCCCGAGACCGGACCATATATTTGACCATATAGGATTAACAGTTGAACACATTTGGTAGAGATCGATACTATTATACTACGTTCATATTATTAGACCTCTAGCTCTTGCAATTTCAAAGAAGAATATTTTGATGGACTTTCCTATATTACTCTTTGTACAATTGTGACTCCAGGTCCGGGCCATATTTGACCACACTGTCACGATTTGAAGTTGGAGAGACGATGGACATAGCCTCTGTGAGGATACATGTGGAAGGTGAGATAGGTAGAATAAAAAACTACCATATTTTTGACGGAGTGATGCCATTGCGTCTTACTCACATTGCCAAACAAATCATCAGTGTGATAGCATGTCTGACCAACTTTTTGCCACCCTTATTACCTCCGGCACATAAAGTTAATAGGTGAATTTCTTGATACAAAACATTGAAAAGCGCCAGTGAAAAGAATGTTTGCTATTTTGTATTTTTAGCTCAGAGCTTATGGGATGGCGAGTTGTCCGTCGTCCGTCCACCCAGTTTGGACCAGTAACACCGGAGTTATGGCCCTTGATTTAGTTAAAATTGCTGTATTTTGCCTCAAAACAATTGGGCCATAATTTTTCATCCGACCTTTTTCAAACTATCAGATTGTTGATAACAATGAAAGCTCGGATGATTTTGAAAACCAGTCAGTTCGGACCAATAACACCGGAGTTATAGCCCTTGATTAAGTTAAAATTGCTGTATTTTGCATCTTTGTTCTTCCCACGAGATATTGGTATAAATGGTGAAAGTTAACAACTGGTAGATATCGTAGATATTGTGTCCAGAAAGCATCTTCGGCAAAAACAATCAAGTCATTGAAATTACATTCTTCTGTGCTGTTTATTTTGCTGTCATTGTTTACTTCCGGGCTTTCGTTCACTGCACGACTGCAAGCGTTAATACGGCATATATATGCGTACAAACGTAAAACAAAAGAGGATTCCTTCCCAGAAACACTTTCATTTACAGTTTTTAAGATATTTTTCTGTTGATTAACGGTGAAGAGCAAAACAAAGGTATTTATCTATAACGTCCACCATTGCATAACAAATGGAACAGGAAATCGTCACGTTCAGTCTTATAAAAAATGCATCCCTCTCATTTTAATTTATAAATTTTAGAATTAAATTTCTAAGTTTTACCCTCTTAAAAGCAGAAAATACAATATTCGAAAAAGTGACAACTATGCCATGTCTGATAAAAAATCTGAATATTGTTAATGGAAATATTTTGGTCATACTGCAAATTGATCATACTGAAAATAGATTTTTAACTTGTGAAATAGTTGTACGTTAACTCCTTGTATATATATTTTGACAGTTACTTTTGACAATTTACTTTGCACATACAACTGCCAGTGCTGTAACACATTCAATGAATGATACGAGTATAGATGATCTAATTATAATGTGATAAACTACAGTAGTTGAGATGTTTAATTACAATGGTAGATATAGCATGGTCCCCAACTACCAAGTCAAACCATTGTGTACAACGTAAAGTGTCTGTAGACAAGAATTGATCAAGACCGTCAGTTTTATTTCAGTTTTAAATCCAAGCGAGGCGATGCCAGGAGGTACCAACGAGGAAAGGTGGCATACAGGATGAAAAGTGACCTGCTAGAAAGAAGCAGAAGGGAAATTGTAACTGAGTTAACGGATACATTTATTAAACAAAAGGTCAATGACCTTGAAGCTCTATTGATAGGTATTGATAGCTAGATCAGCGTTCCTGTGAAGTTTCATGAACATCTGTCAAGTAGATTCAGAGGAGTAGTTGCTACAGGTTTTCATTATATAACTCTATGTAAACAAAGATGGCCGCTAACAGCCATGTTTATGTCGAATCAACATAATTTTCAACAAGGATCAATATCATGTCATGTTGATCATTTTAGAAAAAGTCCCATATCAATATCACATAGAGTTTTTAAGAAGTAGTTGCTACAAATTTGTTTTTAAAAATATATTTTTAGCCATGGCGGCCATTTTGAATTTCAGACCGAACCTGAAATTTTGCTAGGATCAACTAGACATCAAGAGCAACATTCCTGTGAAGTTTCATGAAAAACCATCGGGTAGTTACACAGCTCGCTACAAAAAGTTTTACGGACGGACAGACGCCGCACCACGGCAAAAGCTCTGCTGATCTTTGGGCTTCGGCCAGTAGAGCTAAAATTGAAAAGAGAAAGGCACGTGGACACTCTTCTGGTATACCTTTGTTTATTTCTACGTATCTATATCTCGTCTGTCAAATGGGGACAGTAAAGCAGCCAGTTCTATGTACGAGAGTCTTTAATCACGTTAAAGAACCATAGGAATCTGATAATAGTGTGGCACGAATCCAGGATTCCTAGATACAATTTCCCTCTCGGGCGGCTCCAGATGACCTATACAATGTGTTAATGAGCTGTAAAAAAGCAATTCTATTCACACCTATTGCTTTATAAAATACTTGAATCCTGGGGTGGTCTGTTTGTTTATTTGTAGTAATAGCAGTCTTGTTTATTTGTATTATTAGGTTATTGATTTTAATACACGAGTTTGATAAAATGATAGGATACAAAGTTCTGCCGACAATCCCATCTTTTTATCCAACGAATTTAATAGTCACTTATACACAGTCATGAATGTATGATACTATTTATCACATAACACACATGATTGTAAAAGTTTCACTTTAATGTTGTCAATTTATCTTGTATACGGTGGCATTTTGTAAGATAAATCATTTTGTTGTTTTGCTGTTAATGTCAGCTTTGTTACGAATAAATTAACCTAAATTAACGTTACTGACATGATTTTACAAAGTAGGATTTTAAATAACGATAAATAGTTAAGGTGTCTGAACTCATCATATGATACACCATGGACACAATTGGGATTAAATATTTTACAGTAAACAAACACAGTGATTCGGTCCTCATTTGCATCTGTAATACACTAGTGTAATATGAGAAATAAGTCTTAGACTTAATTACTTTCAGAAGCCATGTTATGTGATAAAGTAAAAATGTTTTTAACTAAAAACTAATGCTTGTTTGCGACTCTACTGGGATTCATAGATTATGTAGTGTCCACAATGCATCAATGTTTGGTCTAGAGCTCTAGATAAGGATTTTACTATTTTTTATTTTTTTTTGTATTTTTACCCTTTTATTTGTTTATATTTGCTTATATTTGCTTTTTTTCTTCAATTACTCGGAGTTATTGCAAATTGCAGTTTCAAACAAAATTGTTAAATTATGTGTTAATGACACGTGTGTTTATTTTGTTTTACTTTCATTTTTTTTATGCACCTTATCTAGAGCTCTGCAGTATAAAGTTATTGGATACATATTCAGTAATGTGAATAGTTTTGCTTTGAATACAGTGTTTTTTGGATGTTTTTATAGCCGCTATTGGGTTATATTACCAAAGCCAAAACATATCTCCCTCCCCCACCCCACTTAGTGTACTGACATTTTAAAGATACATGTACAAGTAATAAATGAATACGTTAATACTGGATTTGTTCCCGCTTTTATGAAAAATTGCGGAAAAATTCCCAACTGTTATAATATGGGTTATGTTCCCAAAGTATAGAAGAAAAACAAATGGAATATAAATTTCTTGCTTGAAAAATATATTAAGAATATTAATTTTGGATAATAACAACAAAAGTTTACTGTTATAACTATTTAAGAATTGGCTAAATACTGTAATTGTGTATTAAGTTTATTTGAAAGAAGTCATCACTTCTTCTATTAGACAAACCTTTTGAGGACTTTGAGCATCAGGTATATTTTAATTTTAACAATACTATTGATGAAAATATGGTTTCCTTAACATGTTTTCTTTCTTCAAATTTGTTGAGTTTCTGAAGAAATTTACCATACTATGTTAAAACTAGACTAAAGTTTATTTTGCAAGTTAGTAATTGTAGCTAATGTTTCCTTAGAGTACAATTTTAGCGCAGTGGACACTTTTTGATGATTAAGGCTTATTACCGCGACAGTGAATTAGTGTTCAGCCATATGCTGCATTTCATTTTAGCCGTCTTTTAGGTTTACATGTCGTTAAGCAAATTGGAACAAATTCGGAGTCAAAATTGAACCAATGTGAGCGTACTTTAGAGTGGGAACAGTTTGAAGATATGTTAATTGAACGAATCTGGAAAAACGCGTTTTTAATCTGCAAGTAAGTTTCAATCAAGTCCCGATAAATTTCAGAAAAACACACACAGAAACCATGTTTCACAAGCAAACGTATGGAACTGGAGGAAATGAAAATAAATGGGCATGATAGGGAACCCTCAAGTAAGGAAAGTACTCAAGAATACTAATATGATGACTATTCACAAAAAACTGAAAAATATTCAGGAAGTACACAGGAATATATTGATGTGACTGATGTCAATGAGGACGATAGTATTATTCAATTGTTCAATACAAGTATCACTGTTGATGAAAATGATACAAATTCAGACACAAACAAAACCCCTGACATAGTTATTTCTTCCAAAAAAGTAGATAAAAAGATGGAAGACGATATTAATCATCTGTCACAAGAATTTGAACATATAACAGTAATGGGTGATGGTAGAATAGAATAGAATAGAACACGGATTGGAGGGTCTTACAGCATCGCAAAACTGCCGAATTTTGTTTCGAAGCATTTAAAAAGAAGTAATCCTTTGAAGTCAGGGAAGGATACAAATGAAATCTGGACATTAGAAGACAGCTTAAATATAAAAAAAATGAGGAAGAAACTAACTTTGAGAAATATAATTCAGCAGACAGGAAAACATTGCAGCAGCATATAGATAAAATATTTAACTACTTAAATGTTACTGCACCTAGGGTAATAATACAACATACACATACAATTTCAACTTGCTTACAAGAAAGAAAAAAAAAAGAAATGGTGCTAAACTTCTTCATGTCCATTGATCAGACATTAAGAAAAGAATGTTTTAACATGTCCAGCTGGGAAGATAAAGAACTGAAAAAGTGCAGATTGGAAATAAGAAAGAACAAACTAATAAGAGAAAAATGGGATTCACTTTTAGTACAAATGTAGGTCAATAATGATCATTTGGATAAAAAACAACAATGTATTCATCTTTTAGGACTGCCAATGAAGAAATTTACTCACAGAAGATGTGTACACTATCTGAAAATAGACAGTTTATCTCCATCAGATATCATACAAAAAAGTGCTATAAGAGAAATGCTTAAACAATTTCAGACAGGAAGTACACCAGAAATGATCAGTGCTTCAGATGTGGAGCAATAGACCACTGGGCCAAGCAGTGTGAAGAACAACCAACAGAAAAGTGGATTAAAAGCAAAATATGCTACAAATGTAACAACGAAGGCCACATTGCCAAAATGTGTCCTAATATTGCAGAAAATGAAAAAACAAACAAAACTGAAACACTTGCTTCTACAATACTGCAACTGGATAGTGTCGATATTGATAAAGAGACACAATTTAAGAAGCAAGCAGTCATAGGTGTAGACAAAACCAATGAAAATATCTCCAGTGATAATGTATCAAACTCATGTCATCAAGATACTTTCTTGGAATGCTTTCATCAACTTTATAGTCCCCAACAAAGTGAACCTGAAGGTGAAGTTGCAGAAGTATTGAAAACATCTTACTGTAGGTGGAAAAAAGGCTTGTATCATGAAAGTTAAATGCTGTTGTGGACTTTTTTAAGAATAAAAACTACTGCAAGTGAACATTATTTTGAATTTGGCAAACAAGCTTCTTTGGCATCATTTATTGAGCGTATAAATGACTTAATGTCTGAAAATGAAAAAGAACACGATTTCTTAAAATGTATCAGAATTAAAACCTGTATAAAAGCCGGTCATCTGAGGCAGAGAGTTGTACACGACAAATTACGTTATATTGATTTCTCAAATGTCAAAGCAAAGGGCCTGGATGCAAATAATAGATTTGACTTCTGCAAATACATTGAACAAATTAACACTGAAAATCAAGAACATTATACAAACATACAATGTCATATACATGGATGTCAAAGCACATGTTTACATGATAGTGTGGTAGCAAATGCTCCAGTAACATTTGCATTACAAATAAATACTCAAATCGAGAAAATAAAACCAACAATTAAAGAAACAATGGTGAAACTAGCAACAAGCACATATTCTCTGTGTGGTATTATATTTTATGGTCACCAACATTTCTGGGGGAAAATTAAAATAAACTGTAACAAATATCTGAAGCCAGGTTGGTACCATTATGATGGATTAAAAGATGGACAATCAGTCTGCAGTAGACGAACATTAAAACTTTCAGAAACAGATCTGAAATCAATGTATATAAAATGGTACAGTTTAAAAACATTATTAAATTTACTTCTTATGTTTGTTACTAACGCTTTAAAGAACTATTTGCAAATGATTTAAACTTTCAATCGGAATTGTAGTACATATTGTTTTAGTGACCCTCTATAAAATCTACTGACCCACTATAGAATAATAGAGGGTCACCATGCGACCGCTCTAATCCGATGAACGTCCTAGTATTTTGTGCGAGGTGCAATAAAATATATGCATTTAAAATGTAATTAAATCTTAAGTTCGAAGGCATATTATACTCTAAAGAAACTAAACATGTTTGTGTAATCCTTATTGTTATTTGATGTTGATAAGTTACTATTCATTGTACGGTGTGACTGGGGGATGGTACCCCGACCCTCACACACCTATGAAGGGGAAATAAACGGGTTTCCTCACTGGAACTCAAAAAGGAAATAAACAAAACAAAAAAAACTGCGTGATTCCATTCTATGACAAGCCATGAATGAAAAACGCTTGTTTCCAGTTTTTTGCACATGGTGAAAAAAAAACTTGATTAAAATTACAAAATTAACATTGAGAAAAGTTATATGACAGTGAAGGAACGTTTGATATCCATTACACTGCATACAGTGATTATTTTTACAGTAATTAAGCTTTTTAAAAACGCGTACATATATCTACATAAGCAGAATATAACTTGTCTTTTAATATTACACTTAACATTTTGTTACTCCATTTTGTAAGCAACGGATGACCCTTTATCGGGGCATTCGTGTCCCATGGACACATTTTCTAGTTTTAGAATTGTTTTGTGTATACTACACACTAGACAAATACAGTTCGAGGAATTTTAGGAAATAACTGTCATGAGCACTGGTATCCGTGGATGTTGTGTTTAAAACCAATATGAACCGATAGACTGACCTCTAACTGATAAACACATATAAAAACAATCGTTATATGACGGTAAATTGCTTTCGTTGCAATTACTGTTGCAATATAGGACAGGCATAAACACTATATAGAAAATGACAAGGAAGCAAGCTGACAATATAATTGTCGAAATAAAGGCCCATATGAAAGGTAGGTCCAATCTGGGTATACAATCAAACTCAAGTAACCAAGCTATTTGTGAGATATTTAGAGGTGATATGGAAAAGAGGTATTATGGAAAATTTGTAGATGGGTACAATTATTTAAGTGGAAACACGAGCTCCTGTAAGATTATAAACGGTTGTCCGTCAAAGGATATCAACTACCATTTACTAATATGACAAACTTGTCAATATCATTCGTTCATGGGATCCTAAGGAAAATACTAAAAGTTACGCATATGAATGCTAGATGGATATCTCATTTATTGTCTAGCGAGCAGAAATAAGCCTGAGTTAAAATGGTAAAACTGCTAATAAAAATGCGCTCAAAATATGATAAAAACACAAACGAAATGTTGATAAAAGAATATGGGCTACTAAAATGCTAAAAGACCAACTATTGCGAAAAGAACCACGACTGCGAAGAAGGTACTTTTCATTATAATTTTCTCCAGTAGCGGTTCTGCAGTAAAAATGAGAAAAAAATTCCTATAGAAACGACAGCCCCCAAACGCCATGGCACCATCGGCCCGCACTGCACAACAAAGTTCAAATACAATACACGACACAAAGAGTGGTGAAGACAGGGTTAACGACTTAGAAAGGTCAGTAGGAAATATGACCTACTGGTTAGGTCAAATCGATTTCATGTGTACACAACCTCGCTGTTATTCTGTCTTCAGCGCCCAAATTGAGAAGACAGTGCAAAAAAGGTATATTAACTTAAACCAAGAGGTATGCTTGGAATCCCTCGATTCGCGTAGACATGAACAAAATTAGCACGGGTATCCCTGGATGTTGTGTTTAAAACCAATATGAACCGATAGACTGACCTCTAACTGATAAGCATATATAAAAACAATCGTTATATGTAAATTGCTTTCATTACAATTACTGTTGCAATATAGGACAGGCATAAACACTATATAGAAAATGACAAGGAAGCAAGCTGACAATATAATTGTCGAAATAAAGGCCCATATGAAAGGTAGGTCCAATCTGGGTATACAATCAAACTCAAGTAACCAAGCTATTTGTGAGATATTTAGAGGTGATATGGAAAAGAGGTATTATGGAAAATTTGTAGATGGGTACAATTATTTAAGTGGAAACACGAGCTCCTGTAAGATTATAAACGGTTGTCCGTCAAAGGACATCAACTACCATTTACTAATATGACAAACTTGTCAATATCATTCGTTCATGGGATCCTAAGGAAAATACTAAAAGTTACGCATATGAATGCTAGATGGATATCTCATTTATTGTCTAGCGAGCAGAAATAAGCCTGAGTTAAAATGGTAAAACTGCTAATAAAAATGTTCTCAAAATATGATAAAAACACAAACGAAATGTTGATAAAAGAATATGGGCTACTAAAATGCTAAAATACCAACTATTGCGAAAAGAACCACGACTGCGAAGAAGGTACTTTTCATTATAATTTTCTCCAGTAACGGTTCTGCAGTAAAAATGAGAAAAATTGTCCTATAGAAACGACAGCACCCAAACGCCATGGCACCATCGGCCCGCACTGCACAACAAAGTTCAAATACAATACACGACACAACGAGTGGTGAAGACAGGGTTAACGACTTAGAAAGGTCAGTAGGAAATATGACCTACTGGTAAGGTTAAATCGATTTCATGTGTACACAACCTCGCTGTTATTCTGTCTTCAGCGCCAAAATTGAGAAGACAGTGCAAAAAAGGTATATTAACTTAAACCAAGAGGTATGCTAGGAATCCCTCGATTCGCGTAGACATGAACATAAACTTGTCATTTTCTATAAGACGAATAATAAATTAACACCCCAATACCTGTCCTCGTTAGTTCCGTCATCAGAAAATGAGGCATCTAATTACAACTTACGAAATGCGAATGATCTTCCAACCATTCATTTAAGCACTAGCCTTTACTTCGATTCATTTCTTCCTTCATTTCTTCCTTCGGTTATTCGTAAATGGAATCAACTTCCACAAGAGGCCAGGAATGCTAATTCCATGACAGCCTTCGGCCGTTTCCAAAGGTCCACTCTCATTCTCTTTATTATATATTATTTAAAACGTGATCTTGCAAATACTCCAAAATATTATTACACAGGTGGAAGAAGAGCACAACTTCTTCCTACTCGTCTTCGCACCCAGTGCACTTAATCATCACGTATTCTTAAAAAGTATTACGGACTCTCCTATATGTCAGTGCGGCAGCATTGCAAATAATTATATTTGAAGTTCAAGCTCTCTCATTTGAAACTAATGTTTCTATATTTCAAGTCGTGCCTTAAGTATATAAACATGACTAAACGGTTTTAATAGCTACTATGTTCTAACCATGAGTACAGCTAGGAAGCTGTTACCAACATTTCTTCTTAAACAGGAACTGACTAGTCGTGACGTTGATGCATGCGCTCTGTGCTCCTCTCCATTGTCGAAGTCCTTTATATTCCAAAGATTCATTCCACACCCCCTCCCCCAAATCGCTTTCTTTTGAAAACATTTCTTAGATATTTCTTGCTACTAGTATGTTTGTTTAGCAACTATAACAAACCGTCATTATTATGTAAATTACAAATTACCATCCTAAGGAAAATAATTCTATAATCAGTTTTGCTTTCAATCTAATCCTATTATATGTTTTGTACAATTACACATGTAATGTAAAGTATACTCCAATCTGAGTATGAGCTCTTGTCTTTGAAATTGAATACAAATGTATCAAATGTATAATTTGGCAAGAGGAGATTACTTCAAAGGTAACTGAGTCAAACAAGTTTAAAAGTACTGTTGTTTTGTAAACATTTTTTGACGGCAATACTTTCTAACCACCAAATGTATATAATGTATTTTAATTCGTTATTGTTAGTTTGTCTTCATTAATTTCACCTGTAGGTTTGTTTACCTTTCTTTTGCATTCCACTGATCGTCCGTTGGTCAAATAAAAAATCAATATTATCGAGAACGTTATTATCAACCTACTTTACTTCCTCACAAAATAGTGCCCCATAAACATGGTAACAATTGAGGACTAGATAACATGTATAAGGGAATACATGTATAATTACATAATCAAATAAAAAGCAATACACATGTGTTATATACCTAAGAAAGTTTAATGAAACGCTATCACTTAATAAGCAAGTTTCACGCGAAGTAAAAAAGTAAGAATGAAACTTTTCCAAACGTGAAAACGTAATCGAAATGTTGTTAGAAAACGGACGCGAAATGTAACATTTTCAAGAGGAATAGAGGGCATAATGCAGCTAGGCTTTTTGGTGGTGGCATTTAAAACGCACTTGGATGCTGTGTAATGGGGGTCATAACTCTTTCGTATGCAATACTAAGAAGATGGGTACGTATTTTCAAGATTGATGAACGAATATTAAAGATAAGCCCCTCGGAAAGAGATATCCCTGCTGTCAACACATGTATAGAAGAAGACGCCAGTCATACTGTAGAGGAGTTAGGAAATTTATGCGGTATTAATTCGTCTGGCCTTTTTTATATACTAAAGGAATTGTTAAAGCTCAGGAAAGTGTGTGCTAGATGGATCCCGCATCTGTTGACTCCTGCACAAGAGAGAGTGCTCGTTGAAAAGGCTTCACAATTCCTAGAAAATTACAAACATGCTAATCCTAAAAGTCATAACGAAGATGTTACGATTAACGAAACGTGGCTAATTTTCTATGGACCTGACTGTTAAGAGTATAAAAAAGTTTGATAAAAGACGAAAATGGTGAAATACCTCAAACAGCACGCAGAACTAGGTCAATGAGGCACTTAATGTAATCTTTATTGTTTCACGGTAATGGAATTGTCGCCAGAGTACATGTCCAAGAGCACATTAGTGTAAATTTTTGTTATTTTTACAAAGACAACGTTACATCTGCTGTTGTAGGCCTTATGCTACATCTAGACCACATACAGGCGCCCGTAGTGTCCATCTCTTACACGACAATACGCCCGTGGACTGGTTCGTTGTTGTTAATTGATTATTTTGAGAAGAAACTCTATTTGCCGTTAGAAGTGCACTTTTACAGTGCATTAACAGTATCCCAAATGAGGCCTTAGATATGCATCTCAGAGTAGTTAGAAAGGTGTGTACGGGGGATGGGATGATACTTTTATGGCCTGGAGTGGTCATGATTAATACGTTTAAATTCCCCTCGTAAATTTACACATGATCATCTGTGTGGTTTACTGTATCATGTATTTAAGGTTCTTCCAACCTTTTTTATTTGTATGGAATGCAGTTTTTTGCGCGTGTTTTGTTTGGCACTTTCTAAGAAAAGCTTTTGAAACCAGCAAAGAAATCAAAAAAAAAAATCAGCTGAAACCATTTGTTTACAGTCTATTTGGATGTAATGTCAGTCAGCATTATGTTGTCTGGTTTTCCAAAATATCAAAATAAACACCTTTGGCTAATTGTCTTACCATATTATGCAAGCTGATTGGTGTTATATGCGCACACAAGGGATCACTAGTAGCGCAAAAAGACTGCTCGCACGTATGCAATATAACGATGCAATATACAGAGAATAATAAATGGGTATTTGCATATCACACCCTATATCAGGCCTAAGACATCATATCATCCCGAGAGCTTTACCTCGAGGGCTGATATAGGTCGAGGGCATGATAAAGGGTATGATATGAAAATAAACATTTTTTATTCTATTTATCATATACTTCATCAATGACTTTGCTGAACTGTCAACTTCAGCTAACTTACTACGTTGTTTTTCAGGGAGAAAAACATAATGTTATTAATAGATGTAATCCCATTATGATGTGTTTGCGTCTGTTGCGTAAGTGTAGATATACACGACATTTATTTTCTTCCGAAATTTGATTTAAAATGAATGCCATTGAATTTGAAATTGTTTAATTAAGAAAATGAATGGTCATAAGTGGTTACTTCTTCTACGGATGGTTCTATATCATTGGATTTATTATACATTTGTATAACTCTCTTTATAGTCCGTGTATTATGCCTTATTTCTTTCTTTATTTTACTTCTATCTAACCTCTCTTTTATTTCATCTTGATAGCATTACTAGTGAAGCCATTTCCGTTGAGTTATGGTCAAAGTTTAAAGTACACATATATATGCAGATGTATAGCCAATAATCTGGGCGCGAAAACAGGATGGTATGCAGACGACAAAGCATACGTGTGACAAATCGTATAAAATCGTAACTAATCGGTAATTTCCGTATCACTCCGCTGAAAAGAGTCATAAAGAACATCGGTTATTTCCGTGATATGATTTTTTTTTACCCTTTATTTCACGCGTGTGATAAAACTTTATTGCCCGGCAACTAAGTCTATGTCGTATCGTAAATTCAAAAACGACGTATCTATAGGGAAGTATAAATTATGATAAATGATTCTATAAATTAACGAAATAAGGCACGATATTTGGGGTATTATGTGATCAATTATAATACAATTATCACAAAAAACTATATTACAACTCACGTCACAAATAACATCTCACAATTCAGTCCAAAAACTGTATTACAACTTCTCACAATTCAGTCCAAAAACTGTATTACAACTCCCGTCACATATAACATCTCACACTGCAGTCCAAAAACTATTACAACTCCCGTCACAAATAACATCTCACACTTCAGTCCAAAAACTGTATTTAATTTAAAACACCCGTCACAAATAACATTTCCTACTATGATCTTTCTTGTCGTGCCCTTAATGGTTTATTCTCTAACTGCTCTGGCTTCTGCCAAGTCATTGAGTACCTTCATTGTGGCTTTATAGGCTATTGTTTTTTTGTATTATATTTACACGAGCATATTTGTGTTTTGATTCTGGATACATCCTCAGATGTTTATTATTTTGTATGTGTATCTTTAGTTAGTTTCTCTGGATGTGGACTTTATTGTTAGAGAATTCCTTTTGATGGGATGTAGTTTTGTTTACACTGTCTTGTCTACTTGGGCGCTGAAGACAGGATAATAGCGAGGATTGTGCGCATATAAAATCGATTCAAGCTAACCAGTAGGCATTATTGCCTACTGACTGTTCTAAGGCGGTAACCCTGTCTTCATCACTCTTTCTGTTGTTTTTTGTCTCTTTCATTGTAGTTTCAAGTCCTTGTTTGCAGTACAGTGCGGACCTACGATGCCATTGCGTTCGGACGCTGTGGTTTCTATAGGACCCTATATATCATTTTACTTATATTGCCTATTGATGCTGCCTTATTGGTTAGAGATTAGATCATGGCGGGGATTTCTTTATCTACACTGTCCTGTTTTAATGAGATGACAGTAGGGTAAGTGTGAGGTTTGGTGCACCCTAGAACCGGTTTAAACGCCAGTGGCCTACTTTGCCACTGACCGTTCCAAGGCGGTAGCCCTATTGTCAACCCTTTTGTGTTTGTGATGTCGTTTGCATTTATTATTGCTTTTGCCTTCTTGTTTGTCTGTTCGCGTGTTTGTTTCTGTGTTTTGTGGTTGACTGCCCTCCTTGAATGCTACTTTCTCTGTCCGATCTTTTTATATTTCTTTTTTCAGTCCAAAAACTGTATTACAACTCCCGTAACAAATAACATCTCACAATTCAATTCAAAAACTGTATTACAACTCTTGTCACAAATAACATCTCACAATTCAGTCCAAAAACTGTATTACAACTCCCGTCAAAAATAACATCTCACAATTCAGTCCAAAAAACTGTAGTACATCTCCCGTCACAAATAACATCTCACAATTCAGTCCAAAAGCTGTTTCACAGCTCCCGTCACAAATATCATCTCCCAATTCAGTCCAAAATCTGTATTACATCTCCCGTCACAATAAACATCCCACAATTCAGTCAAAAACTGATATATATGCACAACTTGTACATGTGAACATTGGTACTTTTGTTAAAGGGTCTAGGAACGTTTCCATGAGTGTAAGTGTCATGCATACAAACAAAACAAAAAATCAAATTGTATACATTCCATTCGCAGCAATACATTTAAAAATCCTACTTGTATTAGGTTACGGAAGAACTTAACTTTCTTAAATTCACAATAAATACAAAAGTTATTGCGCTCGTATACTTCCTTCCAATTGTAAACAAAGATATATCTTTATTGCTAAATTTATTTTTCATTCACACCATTTGTATCAGTTCATAATTCATGAAAAGAGGTTAACTTACAATTATAGGCTAGTCAAATGTTAGCTATTTACATTAGAAACTAGCTGATAGAGACATATACATATTTTGAAATGTCTGACGTTCAAATATCGGCCTCGTCATTATAAAATATCCTCCATATACACACATATATATATATATATATATATAATCTTTATATGGGGAGAAATATTTGTGAACTACCAAGGACAGACAACCTTCGGACGAACTACGGCAGGGCGCCTAGCTATGACGAGATACACAGAAATCAAGCGTATATATTCACTCCTTAAAAAAGGTAGTTGCAACACACGTTGATAAACTGTATCTCTACATCATAACACACTCGTCTGGAGGCACAATTAACATATAGACGCGTACATACATACAATTATAGCTCATATGAGTGGGCCACATTTAAGCGTTCAACCACACACAGCTATATTGAGACAGTGACAATGAAAGGTGCCGGATCTGGGGATACTGTGAATTCAGGTATATATAATAAAGGGAGAGAATTTGAACTCACTACGGCAACTTTCGAAATTGTATATACGTTCATAGGCGCTGTGTCGAATATGGTGTCCTAGGTGCGGGTTCGAATCCGCTGGTAAGTGGTTTGTACACAATTTTCTCCAAATTTAATATTTAATGTTTGTAATTGTATCTTATAGATCCCACGTTACAGAAAGTTCGCTATTCTGAATTTAATTCTCTCACAAATAATGATCTGGCGTCTTTCTATTGTAAAATGTTGTATATATACCTGAGGTTATAATCATGTAAAGTGAATCCTCTATCGTATACATTATACGCTATGGTTGTCGTTATTTGACGGAAAGGCACGAAGATATCCGACACGTTCAGTAGTACGACCTTAGTATCACCCGTCCACCGAAATCAATCTTTTTAGGTTGGCTAGGTGGCCGAGGGGTCTAAGGCGTAGGCTATTGTGCGAGGCGCTGTGTCGAAGTTGGTGTCCTAGGTGCGGGTTCGAATCCACTGGTAAGTGGTTTGAACACAATTTTCTCCACATACGAGAGTCATTCAATAAGTTCTGTCACTAACGCGTTTTAACAATTATGTGCTCGTTGTGAGTGTTGATGTTTGGTACCAAATGAAAGAGAGTTTCAATACCATTCCATTGATGGTACAATGAATGTTGTACATCTACCGGCTAGGTATAATATCTTGAACGAGTTATGTACAAATGCGAAGTTTCATTTTATGGAAGGAATAATAATTAACAAAAGGCACGTGAATAGAGTGTACAAGTATTGTATATACAAATAGCACACAATTGGAAAATAATAATACAATATTATTAGTATTTCTATGAAGTAAAACAAATAAAACACCAAAATGGTGTCCCCGCAGTAATCGCATTTTCTCCTCTTATAAATGACACACCGACGATAAAAGACCGAAATAGTGGATGCTTTTGAAAAAAACACCATTTAACTTGTACACTTTATACATTTCATAAATGTGGGTCTTATTTTCTCAGAGATAAGCCCAAGTTACGTATTTAACTTGTATTATAAATAGACGAAAATATATCAATAGTGTATGTTCATGTGCATACAATGCAGATACAGCCAAGGAATACAGCATGTAAAATGCAAATTTTCATTTACATTCCAGCAAGCGTCCATAACATCTTCATTCTGAAACATCTTCGAACGCTACCGATTAATGCATGACAAAATGCATTGCACGTACTACGTATGATATTAATAAGCTTCACACAAGAATAACAACATATTGTTTCTAACAACGTCCTACGTAATATATTTACACGTGTTTTCAGTCATTTGTAGCAGATCAAGACAAAATGTCATAGGATCGGTACAGTCTTCATTTTCTTGTCTTTGTGCATATAATCAAGAACATGCATATGAATAGTGTCTAACTAGTATAGTGTGTGGCTATATTGTGAAATAACTAATATAGTGAAGGAAGACAGAAAGCATTCGGTGAATATGTTATCCCGTACCTCATGGTTTTCTATCTCCTTTTCAATAACAGAATAAAGGATTTTCTTTATATTTGTCTCACTATGCAATGTGTGACAAAACAACCATAATTAATTAGATAATATTATAATTCTTGTATGTCCTCGCCCTCGCAGGCGGCATTTCCTTGCATAGTTTTACAACTATATTTCTGAATCAATTTGTTGTACATTGACGTCTTCTGGAATCGTGTTGGCCTCATCTATATTCGACATTTTCCTTTTGCTTTTCTTTTTCTTTTTCCTATAGAGCAGAAGAAAATGAAAATATAATCGCGACTGACGTAGTTTAGCGTGGTATTTTATTTATGTTATTTTATTTAATGTGTCACTCATAACGTACCGTTGACGAGACAAATATTTTGTTTTCTAACAACTATAGAGCTAAACTATGATATATCTCAACAAAATCGCTTTATTAGATTTTAACGCTTACTTTTAATTGCTTACTTACATCAGCTCTTTAAGGAGTGCATGTTTGACTCCACGTATAACTATTTAAACAAACCAAACACCACTCATCTCTAAGACTTCGTATTGAGTACTGTGATTTCCTAACTTGTTAGAAGGATGCTACTCCTTTTATGTTATATTTAATCAATACATGTATGATATAGATTAGGCTATAAGCTGAATATTTATCAATTCGCAAATTAATATCACATTTATATTTATTATTCAAAGGGTTCATCGACTAGATAAACGTGTTAATACATTATTATATAATAAACTGGAAGTGTCATGTAAAATTTATAACGTTTATTTTCCTATCTACTTTTTACTATTAAATTTCAGTACAATTACATATAAGGAAACACTTATATATAAAGAATTCCAACACGAGTATAAATGTTGTCAAAAACACAATTTGATAACTACTCAGAAGCATCGATTCAACTGAACCAATGAATGCATCCGTTGTTACGCTTTGTTATGTTATTATGTAAAAATGGAATACAAGGTGACTACATGGTAACAATGCACTACTATTAAAAAAACATAGTATGAAAGGAGAAATTTGGAAATCGATGCTTAAGCTGTCACATTATAATCTTACATTCACGTTTTATTGTTTTAACTGGAGAAGCTACCTCAATGAAGTCGTCTGATTGATACACGACCTGTGCGGGTTCGAATCCGCTGGTAAGTGGTTTGTACACAATTTTCTCCACATTTAATATTTAATGTTTGTACTTGTATCTTATAGATCCCACGTTACAGAAAGTTCGCTATTCTGAATTTAATTCTCTCACAAATAATATAATAATAATATATCTAAATTCAGTGTATCAGTATGATCTGGCGTCTTTCTATTGTAAAATGTTGTATATATACCTGAGGTTATAATCATGTAAAGTGAATCCTCTATCGTATAAATTATACGCTATGGTTGTCGTTATTTGACGGAAAGGCACGAAGATATCCGACACGTTCAGTAGTACGACCTTAGTAATACCCGTCCACCGAAATCAATATTTTTAGGTTGGCTAGGTGGCCGAGGGGTCTAGGGCGTAGGCTATTGTGCGAGGCGCTGTGTCGAAGTTGGTGTCCTAGGTGCGGGTTCGAATCCGCTGGTAAGTGGTTTGAACACAATTTTCTCCACATACGAGAGTCATTCAATAAGTTCTGTCACTAACGCGTTTTAACAATTATGTGCTCGTTGTGAGTGTTGATGTTTGGTACCAAATGAAAGAGAGTTTCAATACCATTCCATTGATGGTACAATGAATGTTGTATCTTTTGTGTGCTAAAAGTTATGGAACATTTAATATACATCACTTATACATACTGAGGCATTTTCGTCCTGAGTTTTTTTCAGGTGTGTTAACTGTTACTTCTTTAAATGCCTGTTTCTCTTTAAGTACTTGTCGAAGACCTTTGAAATTTCTCATACATTACCAGTTATATCTGTACATTACAAGATTTAGAATTTAAGCATGGTAGATGAAAAGGCATTGTCTTAGAAATTAACATTTTAAGCTAACATGTAAAATTAATTTAATGATAAATGGACATTAAATGGAAGGGCAGTCTTCCGAAATAGCGTTTTTGGATGATCAATATTTTCACTAAACATTGTGCAAAATTCTACAATAATGTGTTGAATATGAAATTTAAACACTGAAGGACTAGGATTTGTAAAAAAATATGAAAACATATTAATACTATGAGAATAAATACGACTTTAAAAGATATTATAACATTTCCGTAAACAAAATGAAGAAAATCAGTGTTATTTCCGCTAAAATTAGGGGATATGCATTCACTCATATCTAGTTTACATCAAGACCTTTCCGAATTATCGACAATCATTTTCATGGATTATAGCCGAATAACAACAGATGGCGTACAAGAAAATTTAAAAGCATAGAATGGCGTACAAGAAAATTTAAAAGCATAGAATTATTCAAATAATTTTTACAACGTTTTGTAACAAGGACATTTTCAGAGATGCCAGTATCCAAAAGGTGTGGTAGGGGGAGGTAATTCAGGGGTATAAATAACCTGAAATGTTTCATTTTTGTTGTGGAATTTAAGAGAGCGAACCCAGTAGTACTATAAATGTACTACTTTATCTCTGTGTAATATCCAGTTCAAAGGATATATGCCTAGTGACATAACTTTTTGAAGCACCCTCGTATATATATGGGGTGGCCATATTATACAAGTAAGGCGACGGCTGACAGGATTCGTAAAATAGGCTAAGTTTCATTTTTAAGAAACGGATGATGGGGACTGCCATATTGAACACATTATGCAAATGTTTACCAGGATTCGCCAGTAGATAAATCAAGTTGGCATCCATCGAAAAGGTCTTACATTATAAACATGTATTTAATAAAATGTGCGGTTAAAATTTGTGTTGCGTATCTGTGAAATTATTTACTGGCAATGTTAGCCACATGCGCCATACAAATTGTTCCGTGTAAGACTTTGGGAAGCCATTGTAGATTTGCTCAGCTGGAGGACGATAAAGATATTACCCATTGCTTTTACTGTGACCTACATACATCCGACCTCTATCTCTATCCTCTATACACATTGAACCACATTTTGATATGCTCAAACTTGTATTGACATTAGAAAACATCTACCGGCTAGGTATAATATCTTGAACGAGTTATGTATAAATGCGAAGTTTCATTTTGTGGAAGGAATAATAATTAACAAAAGGCACGTGAATAGAGTGTACAAGTATTGTATATACAAATAGCACACAATTGGGAAAATAATAATACAATATTATTAGTATTTCTATGAAGTAAAACAAATAAAACATCAAAATGGTGTCCCCGCAGTAATTGCATTTTCTCCTCTTATAAATGACACACCGACGATAAAAGACCGAAATAGTGGATGCTTTTGAAAAAAAAACACCATTTAACTTGTACACTTTATACATTTCATAAATGTGGGTCTTATTTTCTCAGAGATAAGCCCAAGTTACGTATTTAACTTGTATTATAAATAGACGAAAATACATCAATAGTGTATGTTCATGTGCATACAATGCAGATACAGCCAAGGAATACAGCATGTAAAATGCAAATTTTCATTTACATTCCAGCAAGCGTCCATAATATCTTCATTCTGAAACATCTTCGAACGCTACCGATTAATGCACGACAAAATGCATTGCACGTACTGCGTATGATATTAAAAAGCTTCACACAAGAATAACAACATATTGTTTCTAACAACGTCCTACGTAATATATTTTCACGTGTTTTCAGTCATTTGTAGCAGATCAAGACAAAATGTCATAGGATCGGTACAGTCTTCATTTTCTTGTCTTTGTGCATATAATCAAGAACATGCATATGAATAGTGTCTAACTAGTATAGTGTGTGGCTATATTGTGAAATAACTAATATAGTGAAGGAAGACAGAAAGCATTCGGTGAATATGTTATCCCGTACCTCATGGTTTTCTATCTCCTTTTCAATAACAGAATAAAGGATTTTCTTTATATTTGTCTCACTATGCAATGTGTGACAAAACAACCATAATTAATTAGATATTATTATAATTCTTATATGTCCTCGCCCTCGCAGGCGGCATTTCCTTGCATAGTTTTACAACTATATTTCTGAATCAATTTGTTGTACATTGACGTCTTCTGGAATCGTGTTGGCCTCATCTATATTCGACATTTTCCTTTTGCTTTTCTTTTTCTTTTTCCTATAGAGCAGAAGAAAATGAAAATATAATCGCGACTGACGTAGTTTAGCGTGGTATTTTATTTATGTTATTTTATTTAATGTGTCTCTCATAACGTACCGTTGACGAAACAAATATTTTGTTTTCTAACAACTAAAGAGCTAAACTATGATATATCTCAACAAAATCGCTTTATTAGATTTTAACGCTTACTTTTAATTGCTTACTTACATCAGCTCTTTAAGGAGTGCATGTTTGACTCCACGTATAACTATTTAAACAAACCAAACACCACTCATCTCTAAGACTTCGTATTGAGTACTGTGATTTCCTAACTTGTTAGAAGGATGCTACTCCTTTTATGTTATATTTAATCAATACATGTATGGTATAGATTAGGCTATAAGCTGAATATTTATCAATTCGCAAATTAATATCACGTTTATATTTATTATTCAAAGGGTTCATCGACTAGATAAACATGTCAATACATTATTATATAATAAACTGGACGTGTCATGTAAAACTTATAACGTTTATTTTCCTATCTACTTTTTTCTATTAAATTTCAGTACAATTACATATAAGGAAACACTTATATATAAAGAATTTCAACACGAGTATAAATGTTGTCAAAAACACAATTTGATAACTACTCAAAGCATCGATTCAATTGAACCAATGAATGCATCCGTTGTTACGCTTTGTTATGTTATTATGTAAAAATGGAATACAAGGTGACTACATGGTAACAATGCACTACTATTAAAAAAACATAGTATGAAAGGAGAAATTTGGAAATCGATGCTTAAGCTGTCACATTATAATCTTACATTCACGTTTTATTGTTTTAACTGGAGAAGCTACCTCAATGAAGTCGTCTGATTGATACACGACTTTTTCTTTTAATGTGTGGCGTTCTGTTTGTGTTTTACTTCCAATGCCGGTTTATGCTGTCGTGTTTGTTCGAGTATATAGTCTGTCGGGGAAATCTGATTTTACATTGTCCCATTTTATCTGGATGACAATACGGTAAGAGTGAGGTCAACCTAGAACCCGGTTTAAACATCGTCTTATTGTCACTGGCCGTTCAAGGTGGTACCTATATTGTCAACTGCTTTATGTTTGTGTGGTTGCATACGTTGCTTCCATTTATCGTTATCATTGTTGTTTGCATTACATTGGCGATATTTACTGTGTTCTGGGAATGATACATTTCATGTACGACTCGTATACCTACTTTCTTGGCTTATCTTCCGACATCCCATCAGTCGATTTCACCTTCTTTCTGCTAGTTTTTAAAACTTTTCTACACGCATCTTTCCACTTCCTTTTCACCTCTTCACGACGTTCTTCTTCACGCTTGATAAGTGTCTGCGCTAATCTAAATCGAGTATTCATATACAGCATTAATTTACAGGTAATAAACAAAAGGTTTGTTAAATCCCAAATTTTTACCATGTAAATTTTTTCACTATTTCTCTCACTTCATGACGTTTATACTAAGGATCCATTTGTGAATTGACAACAGTAAAGCTATATTTTTTCAATAATCCGCTATACTTTTCAAAACTATCAGCTATCAAGCAGCCGTTTAAAGCGCGTATAGTATTGTATGGACGATATATATTTAAACATAAACTTCATCATTCTCTAAGCTTCGTAATGCTCACGTTTGTCTTAGTTTATGCATCAATACAAACATGATTTATATTACGAAATATGTATCAGCTAAGATTTTCTATCAATTCACATACCTGTTTCATGGTTTACTCAGGGCAGAACAGACTAAATAAAAGTGCAAACATATTAAACTGAAAGTATCATGAAAAAATTCAAAACCTTTTTGAGTTCATCGTTTTCATATGCATTTTCAGTATAATAGTAAATAAGTGGAAATTATTCATGATGGTCATGTTTTATAATGTTAAATCATATAACAATTCCAGACTGAGTTTATACTAGTGAGAGCAAATTTCTTAATTTACAAATTGTATTGTCGTTTCAATTTAGCCAATGAATGTGTCTGTCCTTCAAGCATTGCTATGCAATTTTGAAGAAAAAAGAAAGACATAGTGACTTTTATGATAAAAGGGGAATTATATGGTAGAGCACATTGCATATTATAAACCTACCCCTTGTCAAGTTTTATTGATTCAACTAGACGTGCAGTTGTTTTTTTGAAGAGATTTGTATTCTTCGTTGACATTGCCAAATGAGCAGCTACCGTCTTACCACCGACCTTGTCTTCGGACCTGTCTTTCAATTGTTGAGCAATATCCCTGAAACGTGATTAAAGCAAACCAATTGATAACTTAAATACAATTTGTTTACTATTTTTGTATTGCACATTCCTCTTACGAATGGCGGTAAGTATACAATACCGGCTCTACACAGGACAAGTGGGATGGTCTGCCTATACCACAAAAAAACCGACCGTCATATATGGCCTCACATCGGCCAGCAAAGCTTATGGGATTAAGTGTTGTCCATCGTCCTTCTTCCGCCATTTCGTCGTCCGTTAATCTTGTGACTACATTAACACCTTCATTTTTAATTTGATCTTTACCAAACGTTGTCAGGGTCTTCGTACCAATAAAAGTTCGGATAAATTCGAACACAAGCCAGCTCGAATTAGTAAAACTAGAGTTATGGACTTTGCTTTACTGAACAATGTAATTTTTATGCCTTGTAAACACTCTAGCATATTCATTTAGTATCTTTACCAAACTTAGCCAGATTATTGAACGCTCGGATAAGTTTGAAAACCAGCTATATCGCATTAGGAACACCAGAGTTTTGACCCATTGATTCATTGAAAAAATGCCATACACTGCCTTGTGAATACACTAGCACCTCCATTTTGTATTTGATCTTTACCAAACTTTCCCAGATTTTTGATATTATTAAAAGCTCGGACAAGTTTGAAAACCAGCTATATTAAATTAAATTTAGTAACATCAGAGTTATGGTCCTTGATTTATTGAAAAATGCCATATTTTGCACTATGAACACTCTTGCACATTCATTTTGTATTTGATTTTTACTAAACTTAGCCAGATTGTAGTTATCAATAAAAATTTGAACAAGTTCGAACTATAGCTATTTCGGATATGTAACACCAGCGTTATGGCCTTGATTTGTTATAAAAATGCCATATTGTGCCCTGTGAACTCTCTAGCACCTTTATTTTGTATCTGATC
Organism: Cyrtodaria siliqua; assembly: GCA_037043455.1. NCBI lineage: Eukaryota > Metazoa > Mollusca > Bivalvia > Adapedonta > Hiatellidae > Cyrtodaria > Cyrtodaria siliqua. The sequence continues at coordinate 39,561 of JAWPHD010012576.1, forward strand.
TTTACCAAACTTGACAAATTATTTTATTGTCGAGCACGTTTACGGATTTCGACTTAGCGATCACAATGTCGTCCGTGTGTGAGTTTCAGTTTGTTCGTTCGTCCGTTCGTTCGTTCGTTAGTCCTTGTATCCGGTTTTCATTTATTAATATCTTCTTAGTTATTTTCACCAAACTTCACTAGCTTGTTCTTGATCCATCATCACGTATACAAATTCGGGTGGCTGTGATCTATTTGAACGAAATATAGGTCACGTCTTGTCCCTGCTACGACATGCATATCTTGTATTTTTCTTGCAAATTGTTTACCGAACTTCACCAGGGTGTTCCACATATGCATCCAACACTGCGTGCAGAATTCCGGGTGGCTCAGACTTACTTTCGACAAATTTTAGATAAAATCCAGTCTAACTTTACGACATGCGTTTCTTCCTTCTTTATTCTAGGATTTTTACCATACTTCATCACAGTGTTCTTATATGCATCTTATATCATGTGCACAATTTGGGGTCGCTGTGACCTACTTTCGACGAAATACAAGTCATGTCCGGCATATAAATGTCTGTCAGATACATAGTAATTAATTTAAAACATTACATTTTACTCACTTGATGACTGTATACTACTTTTACAAATGCAAAATCCATTTAAATAATAAATGGGTATGTAGAACTTAACAGTTAAAGACAAATTCTGTGTTTTTTCACTGAAAAAAACCTATACATTTTTAGAAATTGTAGGGTTATAATTGCCTTTTTCTCGAATAAAATTATGGTGTCATATGTTTTCATTTCATTTTCTTGAAGTACATGATATTTGCTAACAATACAGACATTTTGAAAATAATCTATTCATAAATTATTTTTTTCCCTCCAAATGTCTCTTTTCCCAAAAAGATCTGCCATTTTCCTGAGGATCTTCAATGCAATGAAGGTAATATTTCCCTTTAATTCCACATATAACATACATATACGAATATAATATAATCATATATATATAATATAATTCGTTTTGATTGCTGTTTTTAAAGTTCTTTTTTATTTATTTGTTTTGTATAATTTAGGTTGTACTGAAGTTATAGGAAATTTGCCAAAAATGGATTATTGGTCAGATATTTATCTTACGGTATCTCAGAAACCAAGATTGTCAAAGCTGAAATATGCTTAGGATAGCCAATTCTAGCTGTGTACCAAACCTTGAAAAAGATGTCATTAAATCGACTTAATGTGTACAAAGCCTCGCTATTATCCTATCTTCAACGGTCACATTGACAAGACAGCGTAAATAAAGGTACATCCCATCAATCGGAACTATCTAACAATAATGTCAACATCCAGAGAAATTAGCAATCGGTACAAGAGAAGATTGAAGCGTAGTGCCTGACTGTAGAGGTGTATTTATACAAGAGAAGATTGAAGCGTAGTGCCTGACTGTAGAGATGTATTTATAGCATACTAGTATATACTTCCATGAAAAAAAACACGAAAATAGTTATTTTTATAAAACCGCATAAACACAACCAAAATAATTCGAACATGCATCTTTCTTCTCCTTTTTTAGCATTTTAATGACATTCAAACTTAGTCTATCGTTCGTTTGTTCAGTATTTTGTGACGGCCGAATAATATCCCCGGGCCACAAATCAGTACTAAAACTATTTACATTTTTTTGAATTTTTCTCACTCTTTGTAGGAAGAATATTTCATTACCTATGATGAACAGACGCAATACAATTGACTCTGCTACTTTCACCTCTCCTATGTGTTTGTAGACATTTTAGAAATTATTGATTCATAAACTTGATGAACTCACCATAAATGAGTATGCATGATGTCAGCTAACTGTCTGCGCTTTTGCTGTCCAGTGTTTTCAGCCTGAGTCCTCTCCTGTATAATAGAAAACAAAATTCGGGGGGAATTAACTTCAGATTTCACGGATGATTTAATTACACTTCGTTAATAATAAATGGCGCAAACACATTCCTACAATTAAATAATACGGATACTGGTTGTGTTACATAATTTAACTTCGGTACGTGTCTTCTAAATAATGTTACAATCGTTAAGTTCTTAAAGCTACACAGTCCCTATTTACGTGTGAAGTAGTTTAAAATCGACGAACACCTCATATAAGGCAGAAATCGATGCGTATTTCACATTTTTATTTGGCCTACGTGCAATTAACATCGATAAATATACGGCTTCAGAATATATGTGATAAACAAAATAGTTGCCCGTAACGGGATTTGAACCATAGCTTTGCACATTTAAATTTTGAAGAATGTACGCTGAACCACTAAACAACGGCTATTTATTGGTATGTTGTAACATTTTTAACACTAAATAGGCATTACATAATAACTAGCGCGCACACACAAACTCATCAAGCGCTAAATAAAAAGTCGACATATGGTTGTTTTGAGGCGAAGTATTAGTTTCATATTGATAACATACAGTATTACACCAGACAATGTTAAATTACACGTACGACAAGATGGACTATATATTTATTGATCCATCTTGAGTTGCGCTCAAATTTGCGTTCAGTTATTTTGCCCCATAACAAATGGTAGTTAGTATACTATTTTCTCAAGTAGCGTTATAGTTCAGTGGATAGATCACCTGACTTGAAATCAGAAGTTCGTGTGTTCACCTTTTTTTCTCTGTACAAATTACTGTTTCTTGTGTATAGGTACGATGTTTACTGGTCGATGTCTATACAGTTAATGATTTCCTGCGATATATTTGCTCGCTTAAATACCCGATTTCGACATGACCTGGTGAACATGAAGTTACAAATAAGGACACGCCTACAAAGAAGAAATCGACTGATATAGAGAATGTGTAGCTTTAAGACATACGTACCCGTTTGTGTTATCACATTAAGCAACTGCGCCGTTAAAGATTTACACTACATTTATATACACCTTTTTTAGTTCACGACAGTTTGACACATTAATAAATACTTTACATAAAGGCTAATGCTAATGCCATATTGAAAGAAATACGATCCAAATTGCAAAGTTATTGGAGATTTATTCAAATCGTTTGTTCTCCGTACGAACAGCGTCTTGAAGTTCCGGCTGAGACAGGATATTAATTTGGAGCAATCCAGGAATGTACGGTTATGTGCTAGACATGGCATAACTTTGTCTTCGATCAGGCGAATTATCGGCAAAGGACGACAGTATAGGTCAGATTCTGTCGATCTTATGCTCGTCGACAATGACGTAAGACCGTAAAGATTCGACACATCGGCCTAACAAAGGCACCGGGCAACCAAATCAAGGGATATATCAGTTTTTCATGGACATTTAATAAAGGAAATAACAGAAAATGTCACGCAAATAGTGACGGATTGCCTGTCCGACGTAATAGAAAGTATCTGGCCTCTGAGGCAAAAACACCTGAAAATGCATTATGAAAATATTAACTCATCAGTCGGCAAATGTACGCATTTATGATTAATTATTTCGGCAGCAAGTTGCATAGATTTAGTAATGTGGGAAAGCACAAAATCTAGAGCTGTATGTCCAAATAACCTAACATGAAACACATGCCTCGATCTGTATCATATCCCAGAGTCACCCATAGTTCACAAGATGGGCCTCAGTAAACTTGTCTGGCGTCTGTTTTCCTTTTCATCGAGATTCATGGTGCAGTAAAGGGAATTCCTGTAATCGTGTCAACATGCATGTTCCACGAATCCCGGTACCATCTCAAACACATATTAGGCTAATAAACATGCCCCTAGTTTGACCGTTTTGCGGCATTTGTCAGTTTCTAGTTTCCTGAGAAAACGTGGATTTTAACATTATTCTTAATCAAATGAGATCCGCCTAACTGAGTTGAGGAAGTCACTTGAAAAAGGAATGAATGAATGAATGAATGGTGTTTTACGGCAGGTCAGTAAACATCATGGCACGATATGGTTAATTGGTGATTTGAACTTCCCAAAATTGCATTGGAGTGGTGATTTACCAACCCTCTCACATGACTGTCAGCATTATATGAAGATTTTATTGAAATTATGTACGATTTTATACCTGGTCCAAATAGTGGAAAAGCATACACGCTCAAACAATATCCTTGATATTTTTCTAACTAAAATATATACTTTGGTTGAAACTGTGTCTATACGACCATGAATTTGTCTGTTGCCAACCTAAAATCCACACTTTTGAAAATAAAACCACGCTGTATATACTTATATAAAAAAAACAATTGGGAGCTTTTCAAGTCCCAGCAAGAGACTCCATTTTAACTGGTAACCAAGTTAAGTCCGTGCAAGATCTCTCGGACGAGTTTACTGTATATCTCCAGCAGTCCCAAGATGAATGTGTGCCATCAAAACAAATTCGAGGTAAGCGATCTCTTCCTTGGATCACACAGGACATCTGACGATCCATTCGAACAAGAAATAAGATCAACGATAGGTACAAAAAACCAAAGTGCAAGAAGACAAACCAAGAACATCTGAAATGGAGACACCTAGTACGGATGCCCATAAGGCATACATTGAAAACCTGATAGGTGTAAATACACAAATGATGGTGACACTAAAGTGGAAAGGCTCCAGACGGGACACTGAAGACATCTCCTCTCTCTTATCCAATGGTAAGTTGCATTCAGACACCACTGCAAAAGCAAATATTCTGAACAAGCAGTTCCAGTCCGTCTTCCCCCCATGGTCACCAGTGGATGCAGATATCTTCCCAACATACACTGGAAACGATACCCCCATCATGCTCGATATTGATATAACAACTAATTCCTCATATTACAATGTTTCATGCAATAATACTTGACTGTAGTTTTAACAAAAACCATTCACACTATTGTGAATAAAAAGTCACTTTGTGGCATATATCTACACTACTTTGATTTGTCTTTGTTACTGTCTTCCCATTCGTATAATATAACACCTGAATGGAGTGGTAGCATGACAGAGAGTCCTATTCGGGTAGGATGCATAATATAATAGATATTTTTCTGTTTGCAGAAAATAATAAATAAAAAAGATAGCAAAATAAGTAATGTATTTAATCAGAACCTTTCAGTTTGTATATACATGTTTGTTATGTTCCCTCTAATAGATCAAAGATGATCATGTATACACGAGTATATAAATGTTCGTTATGTTCCCTCTAAGAGATCAAAGATGATCATGTATACACGAGTATATAAATGTTCGTTATGTTCCCTCTAAGAGATAAAAGATGATCATGTATACACGAGTATATAAGTGTTCGTTATGTTCCCTCTAAGAGAATAAAGATGATCATGTATACACGAGTGTATAAATGTATGTTATGTTCCCTGTAAGAGATCAAAGATGATCATGTATACACGAGTATATAAATGTTCGTTATGTTCCCTCTAAGAGATCAAAGATGATCATGTATACGCGAGTATATAAATGTTCGTTATGTTCCCTCTAAGCGATCAAAGATGATCATGTATATACGAGTATATAAATGTTCGTTATGTTCCCTCTAAGAGATCAAAGATGATTATGTATACATGAGTATATAAATGTTCGTTATGTTCCCTCTAAGAGATCAAAGATGATCATGTATACACGAGTATATAAATGTTCGTTATGTTCCCTGTAAGAGATCATAGATGATCATGTATACACGAGTATATAAATGTTCGTTATGTTCCCTCTAAGAGATCAAAGATGATCATGTATACACGAGTATATAAATGTTCGTTATGTTCCCTCTAAGAGATCAAAGATGATCATGTATACATATAAAAGTTCGTTATGTTCCCTGTAAGAGATCATAGATGATCATGTATACACGAGTATATAAATGTTCGTTATGTTTCCTCTAAGAGATCAAAAATGATCATGTATACAAGAGTATATACATGTTCGTTATGTTCCCTGTAAGAGATCAAAGATGATCATGTATACACGAGTATATAAATGTTCGTTATGTTCCCTGTAAGAGATCATAGATGATCATGTATACACGAGTATATAAATGTTCGTTATGTTCCCACTAAGAGATCAAAGATGATCATGTATACACGAGTATATAAATGTTCGTTATGTTCCCTGTAAGAGATCAAAGATGATCATGTATACAGGAGTATATAAATGTTCGTTATGTTCCCTCTAAGAGATCAAAGATGATCATGTATACACGAGTATATAAATGTTCGTTATGTTCCTTCTAAGAGATCAAAGATAATCATGTATACATATAAATGTTCGTTATGTTCCCTGTAAGAGATCATAGATGATCATGTATACACGAGTATATAAATGTTCGTTATGTTCCCTCTAAGAGATCAAAGATGATCATGTATACATGAGTATATAAAGAGATAGAAATGAGATTGACGAAAAGAGGGGAGGTTTGGTAGTGAAGTTTATGAGATAAGTAAAGTAAATCAACTGATACCTGATAAGACAGACGTATATTGTGTATACTATTAAACCATTTGTTCATTTTAGATATTTCACCATTTGCATCGCTTTATAAAATGGATCTCGATATTCATTAACCAGTTGCAAACACAACTTTTCTGTTTTAGACATGGACGGTGGGGACATCCGTTTTGAACACATAAAGTAAAGTCTTACTTGATTCTTCAATATTATTGTTAAAACAATTAAAAACAAGTTGATTGTTTACAAAAGAAATTCAATGATGAATATGCCTTAAATTGTGGTCACGACATTTATAAAACGGAAGATGCAAACATGTTTTGAGTATTAATTGTGAAGTTACTGGTAAAGTTAACAGCCTAATTTGCTTTAATCTTTTGTCAGTGTGAGATTAGTGGTAAGTAGCTTTAGTAGTAAAGTAATCCATTTTAAAAATTACATGATTGCAATATTTGACTTAACAGGAGGATGCCTTTCTAAAGCAGCCAAATCGTTTGTTAAATGCAACAGTATGTGGACATTATGTACTGGCTACACCTGCGTACAGTATATAGAAGGGCCGTTTTGCCACTGACCGTTCCAAGGCGGTACCCCTCACTGACCGTTCTAATACGAACTTTGTTTGTGGTGTCGCATTTGTAATTGTTGTTTGTTATGTGCGCGTGGGTTTGGTTGACTGTTCTGTGAATGCTACATTTTCCGTGACTTGTCTGCCTACTTTTATATGACAGTTGTTATGCTAAATTGTTCAAAGAAGAGTATTGCGAATTATTTTTGATGTGTCCCTTATTGTTGATTGAACTGATTGAATTGGATTTTATAGTCGCACCAACAGCTAAGGTCATATGGCGACTTTCCAGCTTCCATTGGTGGAGGAAGACCCCAGGTGCCCCTCCGGGCAATTTAATTACCTGCATCTTCTGAATCATGTCACTAAAGTTTACTTTCTGTGTAGGGGTCCATCCAGTAACCGAGCACACGTGCAGGAATGTTGACATTCGATGATACAGCATGCCAATAAACTGTATCAACTGATGAAACAAACATCTTCTTTTAATTATTGCTGATTGTTAAAACCATATAACCAACGAGTATTTAGTAGTTGAGTTTCATTTCATAATAATTTCATCAAAGGAAATAACTGTTTTTGTTCAGGTAAACAGGCGCCAACATATCTTTACTCTTGTTGGTTACATTTGGTACAATCAGGCCGAAATGCGATGAAATACTAAGCATAATACTGTGATACTATTTAGAAATTGATAGTAAAAAATTGCCACACATCTGCTTCGTATAATTAAATATTGAAACTAAATCAGTTTCTTAGTATATGATTGTTTTAAATAGTGTTTAAAATCTTACGGATTTGACAATAACTAGCATCTACAAAGGGCACACTGTACAAAATAACTATTTATACAGTCATGTACTATATATATATGGTATTAAAGCACACTTATTGTAAGGGTGTGTCCTTCCAGGAGCTCATCATTTACATCTATCATATTGTCATATACTCATTGTTCTTTTATAAAAAAAATCATATTTAAGCTAAGACGTATTCTATGCATTTTATAGTTTAAAGCAAAGACAATTTATCTTAAACTGGCATTACACCTAAATTTTTGTTGAAATTGTATATAATAAATACTGATAATAAAAAAACAAAGATACATATTAAACAAAAATAAATAGTATACGTTTAACAATGCTACCTACCAAAAGAATACCAAATACTAGTGTAAATGCAATGCTTATTGGTTCGATTGCCTCTCCATTGCCGTCGTTAGCGCACGACAGCTTGATAGAAATTGTGCCTCCGGAATCAGCATTTACTTGTTGCAGACTGAATATAATGGTGATGAACAAGGCATTGACTAAGATGAAGAACACACACGCTTTGTTCCTGAAAAGGATACAAATGAACGTGCTAAATAAGCGATACGAAATTGAAAAGAAAACAATTTATTATTATTATTATTATTATTATTAAATAATAATACCATTATTATTATTAAGAAGAAGAATGGTGATAATAGTAATAATAGTAATAATAATTATAATAATAATAACAATAATTATACAGACTTTATTTAACGAGCAAACACATTTGAAAAAACTCAGTATATTCCTTAAGGTCCTATTAAAACCAAGACACTCAAATGCAATGTCACAATAGGTCCGCACTGTACCACAATGTCACAGTAGGTCCGCAATGTACCACAATGTCACAATATGTCCGCACTGTACCACAATGTCACAATATGTCCGCACTGTACCACAATGTCACAGTAGGTCCACACTGCGCCACAATGTCACAGTAGGTCTGCACTGTACCAAAATGACACAGTAGGTCCGCAGTGTACCACAAAATAAATCAAATGAGCAAGTTAAATTGTCAAAAAACAGGAAAATACACAACATAAGTCAACATGTTAACATGTATTGATACTGAGAATTATTTGTTTTATGTCATGCATTCGCTGATGGTTTCAGGTGGATAGGTATGAGGGAGATATGGTGTAACCTGGAAACCGGTTTTAACCCCTAGCGATCCCTTTTCCCACTGACCGTTCGAAGATGGTACCCCTATTGTCAACCATGTTGCGTTTGTGACGCCTCACACTTTATTTTTACAATCGTATATATGCATTGGGCTTTTGTTAGTGATTATTATAGAATCGTATACTTATATGCATTGGGCTGTTGTTACTGATTATTATACAATCGTATATATGCATTGGGCTGTTGTTAATGAGTATTTTTCAATCGTATATATGCATTGGGCTGTTGATTGTGATTATTATACAATCGTATAGTTATATGCATTGGGCTGTTGTTAGTGATTAATATAATATCGTATACATGCATTGGGCTGTTGTTAGTGATTATTATACAATCGTATAATTATATGCATTGGGCTGTTGTTATTGCTTATTATACAATCGCATATATGCATTGGGCTGTTGTTAGTGGTTATTATACAATATTATATATGCATTGTGCTGTTGTTAGTGATTATTATACAATCGTATATATGCATTGGGCTGTTGTTAGTGATTATTATACAATCGTATATATGCATTGGGCTGTTGTTAGTGATTATTATACAATCGTATATATGCATTGGACTGTTGACAGTGATTATTATACAATGGTATATATGCACTGGGCTGTTGTTAGTGATTATTATACAATCGTATATATGCATTGGACTGTTGTTAGTGATTATTATACAATCGTATATATGCATTGGGCTGTTGTTAGTGATTATTATACAATCGTATATATGCATTGGACTGTTGTTAGTGATTATTATACAATCGTATAGATGCACTGGGCTGTTATTGTTTTGTTAGTGGTTATTATACAATCGTATATATGCATTGGGCTGTTGTTAGTTTGTTTTTTTGTCATATATATTTTATTTTTCAATCATATTACAATATTACAACATGGTATTCAATAGAGAGTGTTACATATTCATTTGTAATGTATTATAATAGTTTAATCTAAAGGTATATTTCTTTATTCTATAAAAACAAAATAAATCAGCATAAATATCAGGGCAATCAAATATATGTGTTGTACATGTCAATCTTTTTCTGACGATTTGTGCCATTTTTTCATGGCATGCGTACAGTTCCATTCTTTTATAGAAATTCAAAAAGTAATACAGTTTTGAACAGTGGGTAAAATATTCTTAATTTTTGATGTATATATGAAGTATTTTGCAAGTAAAACAATTATATTCAAAGTATCTTCAATAATTGTCTCTGTTCTTAAGAATCCAAAAAATAAAGTATTTCAATTGAGTGAAAACAATATGTTGCATTTTGACTGTAGCAATTCTTTTAATTTCAACCAAAACGTTTTCACAAATCAACATGCTTATAACCGATGAGAAATGGTTTCTCGCGATTCATTGCTGAAACCATTACGTGGTTATTATGTATTCTTTTTCATATTCTTTAAAACACTGAGGCATTCTGTTAACTTTAAAGGCCCTTCTAGAGAATTACTTTCTTCTGCATTCAGTCTATTAATGAAATGATTTTGTGAGTCAAAGAAACAGCTGATTTTAATCAGGCTAAAGATCTCACTACACACTTAGCTCCCTTGCATGTGACTGTAGGATGATTCTTACTCCATAAAAAGTAGGGGTGTGTTCTTCGGTTTGAGATATTTTAATAATTGCCCATGGATATTTTCTTTTCTTGTTGCAGGTGAGAAAGCAATAGTGTGAGATTGGATGAACAGCGATTAGACGACACTGACAGCAAAATGTGACACATTTGTGGGTGCTCAAAATGCGTATGAATTTAGGTGCAAACTGTTTAGTGAAAGCCGAAAAGAGTACCTTGACTGCCACCACTGACATTAAAAAAAAAACTGGGCTATGTACCAGATTTTGTGGATTTTTATGAGCAGCAGTAACTGTATTTTCCCAAAAATATACTTTTAGACTGTAAATGCTTGATTCAGAATGGAAAATAGGACTTTACTGCCTATGGCCAACACAGTAAAATCGAAGTGTGTTGTGAGACCTTAACAGAAACAATCAGCCAGACGCTTTCAGTACAGCTTTCATTGACACAGATTAATATTTCTGAGTTTGATGTTTTCAACTATGTGAAAAAGTTGAATTGAACATTTTATGATGAACTGCAATGAACTTTAGTTGGATTTGGCCATAAATTAGTGATTTTGCACATGAAAATGGACCATACTTTGATTAACATGGATTATTTTGTGTATGCTGTTTGTAGTGAACTCCCAAATCACTTCCGTAATGTCTATATGGATTCCAGGCGATGAAACATCCTGATGAAACGCAATATAAATGTTGTCAGTGCATATTTCAGTGCATACACATGTACATGCAGTATCAACTATTCCGCGAAAGATGTATATTCGATTGTATTTGCCAAAAAAAATGTGTGCTTGCGAGTCGATACATTGTTTCTGGAAGTTTAGTTCTCGTCTCTGTTGGGTTCAAATGGATACAATGTACCGACACTATGCCAGGGACATGTTCACGGAAAGCAGCTTCATATGACATCTAACAGGTATGTGTTTGTATAGCAAATTATTTATTTCAGCTATTGACAATATTAGAAAAATACCCCACCCACTTATGCAGTGCAACACATTTCAAAACCGCTGGTATATTTTCTGATTTTTTCCCTACATTTTGTTTTATACAATGGCTAGGTTTTCAAATAGTAATATTTAGCAACATTATTATCAATATTGTAATCAAGTGCTAAGTAAAAACCATTTTATCTTTTTATACAGGAAACTGGTAGAAGATGCCAATTTGGGAGTTGAAGGGAGGGCTTGTTTTATTGGAGCCATGCCTGTGATGACATCAACTTGAATGGCCTTTAATGACATTGTAGGACAGGTAATATAATAAATTATTTTTGACTAGAAAATAAGTCTAACCACTACTTCTGTTTCAGAAAGCATCATTAAATAAAAAAAAGAATTAAAAAAAAAACAAAAACATATATGGGCATAGGTGAACAATTAATAAATTAAGAAACACTGCCTGAAATACAAACATCACCCTTTTTTTATATTATATACATATCCAACACAAATCCTACAGAATTTAAGAACACATTCTCTTAGAATACAAAAGTTACTGAATAATTTCTACTCTTGATACAGATTAAAATTCCTGATTTTTACGCTCCATGAATATGGCACGAAGCAAACTGATGCATGTTGCATTTTGAGCCGTAAACTCATGTAATCTATGACAAAGTATCTATAAACTTTTTTATGTAGGTAGTCACCTATAGTTGTTGCGGGTATGATTTTGAAGACTTGCACACACATGAGGCCCCCTTGAAGATCTCACTACACACTTAGCTCCCTTGCATGTGACTGTAGGATGATTCTTACACCATAAAAAGTAGGGGTGTGTTCTTCGGTTTGAGATATTTAAATAATTGCCCATGGATATTTTCTTTTCTTGTTGCAGATGAGAAAACAATAGTGTGAGATTGGATGAACAGCGATTAGACGACACTGACAGCAAAATGTGACACATTTGTGGGTGCTCAAAATGCGTATGAATTTAGGTGCAAACTGTTTAGTGAAAGCCGAAAAGAGTACATTGACTGCCACCAATCACATTAAAACAAAACTGGGCTATGTACCAGATTTTGTTGATTTTTATGAGCAGCAGTAACTGTATTTTCCCAACAAAATACTTTTAGACTGTAAATGCTTGATTCAGAATGGAAAATTTGACTTTACTGCCTATGGCCAACACAGTAAAATCGAAGTGTGTTGTGAGATCTAAACAACTTTCTTTGGAAAATGACTGCTTCATCGAAAATGCTGCAAAACCAACTAGAATACATATGGTATGAACACTACATGTACAACACTTACCTAAGTTCTACTAGATCTTCTTTCATTTTCTCCTCCTGATCTTCATTTCGCTCATATGGTAAAAGATACGTTTTAATTAATTCCTCCCAAAATACCTTCTCAGTTCCGTCAAGATCTGTGTCGTCAGATTTCCAAGGGTATATTTCTGTCTTCGTTTCTTCTATATATGCTGTGCTTTCTTAAGTTTAAAAGGTGTAACACATTTAAATAAGTCTGGCATACCAGGTTCTCGTCTGGTACATTGCATCCTTAAAACAAAGTATAAGGATAGAGCACCATAGGACTAAGGTACCAATCCCTTCAAGTGGACATATATTGACATAACACTCAGTCATAACCGTAATTTTGCTAAAAATACTGAAAACAGATAAACAACTAACACCAGGCGCAACACCTCCCACGCTCCTAGCACTGGCTTTAAGATATTCTACTTTAAAATCACACAGATTTGGCTCGATGAGCCAGTCAAACCAGTTGGTAATAACTCTACTGATTCGTAGTCGAGACGAAGTTTTACTGTATCCACTAGTGCCTTAACTGCTGTGCTAGATGTAAGCTGTATGATTTTCTTATCTCCTAACAAATTTTGTGGAAATCAACAGAAACAAAAGCTACCATGCTTTTTAAATTTGGCAGTGGTGTGGTGAATATGTATAACATATATCTATAAAGATAAATGATAGGTTACCTTAGGTATATGGATGGATGATAAATGATAGGTTACCTTAGGTATAGGGATGGATGATAAATGATAGGTTACTTTAGCTATAGGGATGGACCATTTTAGGAAATGAATACATGAATACATGACAGAGTGAATTAAATGTCTTTAATTGCAATTTGACTATCACACTGTCATTTAAAATTGTCACCATCATAAAACGATTGACACAATATGTCCAGTCTTTCAAACCAATATCATACGAGTATGTCAAACACATATCTATATTGATAAATACCAATCTTATTTTACATTGTAACAAGAGGTTGCAGTCTGAGAGACAGCCATATTCCCCGCCGCTATATTGTTATGTACGGTATTGACTTTGAAGATTCAGAACTGTTGTGTTGATGTCTTTATGTTAAAATGCCTATATGCAGGTAAGATTTCTGTATCGGAGTCAAACTGAGCCTTACTTTAAGCATGTTAAGATAGGGATGGAACATTTTATGAAATAAATAAATGGCAATTAAATGAATTAAATATCTGTGATCGGAATGTGACTGTCACACTGTAATTTAAAGTTGTTACCATCATATAACGATTGAAACAATGACAAGTCTTTCAAACCGAAAACCGTTGTTTACTCTATCCATACCTGCCTTCAGAAATCGCTCACATGCCAAATTATCGGAACCAATCAGATTGCAGAGCGTGGCATTTAATATATACTATTTAATACCTTTGGCGCAGTCGGTTAGAGCGTCGTCTATTATGTGTCTACTGAACCAAAGTTTCAGGGTTCGAGCCTTGTATAAGGTGTTTTTCTTTAAACCATACATTGTTAAGTTATATCAAACAATATTTAACGAAACTACTACGGAATAAGTCCGATTGGTTCCGACAATTTGGCATTTGAGTACTCCAAGAATGCAACTTCTTTTGTTTTTGACATTGAAATTAAGATAAGTAAATGAATCAGTTATTCTGACACCTGCATGAATGCACAAGTTATGGAACGGAAACACATCGGGACACACAGGCAGACGGACAGTCGTACAGATGGCACAGTACTAATGCCAATTTATTTAAATTCTCAATGTATGTAAGAGTTCTTCTGACACAAAAAAGAATTGGCCTCATTAAATACACATAAAGAGGATTGACCTTCAGTATGACCTTAAAATTGAAGATACCAACAGGGGTATTGCGCAGAATCAAATTGAACCCTACTATAGGCATGTAAAAAGGAATGACCTACATAGTGACTTTGTTATATTGACATGGGTGTTGGGTTCTGTGCACCGTCTTGATGAGATAAGAAAATGTGCCAATTTATTTTGAAATTCTTCCATGCCTTCCTATATTCATAAAGGAAGTGATTGACCTTTAGAGTGACATTGACCTTGAAGATGGGTGTTGTGTTCTGCATATTGTCTTGACGAGATGAGTAAATGTGCTTCGTATTTTGAAATCGCTTCATTCATGCAAGAATTATGGAATGGACATACAATGGGCATTACTATAGTCATATAAGAAGTGAATGATCTTCAGAGTGATCTTGACCTTGACGATACGGGTATGGGTGTTAGGTTCCGCACATCACCTTGATAAGATGAGTAAATGTGCCAAGTTATTTTGAAATCCTTCTATGCATACAAGAGTTATGGAACGGCACGAAATGGGCATTACTATAGACATATACAAAGTGACTGAACCTCAGAGTGACCTTGGACTTGAAGAAACTGACATGGCTGATGAGTTCTGCACATCGTCCTGATGAGATGAGTAAGTATGCGAAGTTATTTTGAAATCCTTCCATGTATGCACGAGTTATGGAACAGACACGAAATGTGACCGACGGACAGAGAATATTCCATAATCCCTCCCATTACGCGGCAAGGGATAGTAAGCATTTACCTCATTAGACTGCACTTATAAGTTGTCCTCAGCGAATGGCATACCGTATTGAAACCTTTGGAATAATTATAAAGTCAAGCTTACTTTTCTCGTTTGATGTCTCAAATGGACCAGACGTTGGCAAAAATGTCACATTTCCTGTACTGATGACACGTTGTTCTTTAAAATGCTCTTGCTGGCTGCTTGGGGTGGTGTTCAACCTTTCTTCATCCTTCTCAAAGCGGTCTATGATTACTTCGTGAAGCTTAATATCTTCGTTTGCCTTTCTCTCTTTTGGACAGCAAATACATCTGTTAATAATTCACCAGATAAAATACACACTCAGCAACTAAATTCTTTATCTGAAGACAGACACATGTTTAACTGAAATGGCAAACTGTTATAATAATGATAATTACGAATACAATGATAGCATTAGGGTGATGGGTAAGGTGTCTCTTTTAAGTTGTTTTATTATCTTTGCCATACTCCGACGTTATAAGAGGTTTTATTATCTTTGTCATACTCCGACGTTGTAACAGGTTTTATTATATTTGTCATACTCTGACGTTGTAACAGGTTTCTGTGTCGCCTTTTCGAAGGAAAAAAAGAGACAACGGTGTTGCTTTTCCGGCGGTGGCGGCGGTGGCGGCGGTGTCAACATTCAAGTTTTGCGTTCAGGTCATTTTCTCACAAACTGTATGCACTTGACATTTCAAACTGTGCTTATAGTTGTTTCTTGGGTGGTACATTGCAACGAGACAAAGCATATGTGGAAGTGACCTTGACCCTCCAAGCAAAGGGGAGATAATTTAATCATTTTTACTTTCAACTTTTGCGTTTAGGTCAATTTCTCACAAACTGTATGCACTAGACCTTTCAAACTGTGCTTATAGTTGTATCTTGGGTGGTTCATCGCCGAGTGACAAAGCAAATGTGGAAATGACCTTGACCCTCCAAGCAAAGTGCAGATAACTTAATAATGTTTACCGTCAACTTTTGCGTTTAGGTCACTTTTTCACAAACTGTATGCACTAGACCTTTCAGAATTTGCTTGTAGTGGTATCTTGTGTGGTACATCGCAGCGTGACAAAGCAAATATGGAAGTGACGTTGACCATCCAAGCAAAGGGAAGATAAGATAACAATAATTTTTACCTTCAACTTTTGCGTTTAGATAATTTTTTCACGAACTGCATATACTAGACCTTTCAAACTTTGCTTATAGTTGTATTTTGGGTGGTACATCGTAACATGACAAAGCAAATGTGGATGTGACCTTGACCCTCCAAGCAAAGGGCAGATAACCTTATAATTTTTACCTTCAACTTTTGCGTTTAGGTCACTTTTTCACAAACTGTATGCACTAGACCTTTCAAACTTTGCTTATAGTTGTATATTGAGTGGTACATTGCAACGTGATAAAGCAAATGTGGATGTGATCTTGACCCTCCAAGCAAGGAGCAAATAACTTGATAATTTTTACTTTCAACATTTGCGTTTAGGGCACTTTCTCACAAACATTATGCATTAGACCATTCAAACTTCGCTTATAGTTGTTTCTTGGGTAGTACATCAAACTTGTCAAAAACCAAATGTGGATTTGACCTTCACCCTCCAAGCAAAGGGCAGATAACTTTAATCGGTGGCGGCGGCGGCGGCGGCGGTGTCAACTTTCAACTTTTGCGTTTAGGTCAATTTCTCACAAACTGTATGCACTAGACCTTTCAAACTGTGCTTATAGTTGTATCTTGGGTGGTACATCGCAGCGTGACAAAGCAAATGTGGAAGTGACCTTGACCCTCCAAGCAAAGTGCAGATAACTTAATATTTACCGACAACTTTTGCGTTTAGGTTGCTTTTTCACAAACTGTATGCACTAGACCTTTCAAACTTTGCTTGTAGTGGTATCTTGTGTGGTACATCGCAGCGTGACAATGCAAATGTGAAAGTGACCTTGACCATCAAAGCAAAGGGAAGATAAGATAACTTAATTTTTACCTTCAACTTTTGCGTTTAGGTAATTTTTTCACAAACTGTATATACTAGACCTTTCAAACTTTGCTTATAGTTGTATCTTGGGTGGTACATCGCAACATGACAAAACAAGTGTGGATGTGACCTTGACACTCCAAGCAAAGGGCAAATAACCTTATCATTTTTACCTTCAACTTTTGCGTTTAGGTCACTTTTTCACAAACGTTATGCACTAGACCTTTCAAACTTTGCTCATAGTTGTATCTTGAGTGGTACATTGCAACGTGACAAAGCAAATGTAGATGTGACCTTGACCCTCCAAGCAAGGAGCAGATAACTTAATACTTTTTACTTTCAACATTTGCGTTTAGGGTACTTTCTCACAAACATTATGCATTAGACCATTCAACCTTCGCTTATAGTTGTTTCTTGGGTAGTACATCAAACGTGTCAAAAAGCAAATGTGGATTTGACCTTCACCCTCCAAGCAAAGGGCAGATAACTTTAATTGTTACATTTACATCACTTTCTCATGAACTATAATTATGCACTAAATGCTTCAAACCTAGTTTATAGCTTAAACTTTGGAAGACAAAATATTTTATTTTGACATAGCTGTGTCTTTGGTAGTGCATCGGTTTGAATGCATGGATTTTATCTATGATCTTGACCTACTTTTTGGATCTGATAATTCTTTTTTTATAGAGTGTCATTTTGTTTTTAAACAAAATTAATGCACTTAAATGTCATCTCTGCAAACTGTAAACTCCATTGATTTTAGTTATTAAAATGTTTGCAAGCTTTCATTTAAGCAAAATTTAAAATTTATCTTTTATTTTTAAGTCTCGCTCCAGTCTCGCCCCCGTTAGGCGAGACATGTGAATCCGCGGATTTCCTGTATTATCTTTGTCATACTTCGACGTTGTAACAGGTTTTATTATCTTTGTCATACTCCGAAGTTGTAACAGGTTTTCATTTACAATTACGTACATTTAAGTTAGGAACGGTATCATTACTTTTCATAGTATTTACTCTTAAGTCAAAGTTTGTCGTAGGAGCTCCAGGTCACGTTGTCCTTCAATGAGACATCATCAAGCTGTAAAAGTAAGCGTTTTACATTTAAAGCCTTTGAAAGTACTTTTAGTCAAGATGGCGTTCAATACGTCTGGGACTCTTAGTGTCCCGGGGCATTTGGTAACAATATTCAAACATGGGACATCTTCAAACTGTGTCATTATGTCCATTTAACTGAAGGTCTTTGATAGTTCGTTAAGTTCAGCTGGTTGTCAATACCACTGAGACCCTCAGGCCCCAAGGCTTATGCCAACATATATATAAATGGTCATATAATCAAATCAAATCGTAATATGTTTCAACTCGGAAGTTCTTGTGTACATTTAAGTTACGATGGTTTTCAAACCGCCTTCCACCCCTTGGACAATGAGAGGACAAACGCTAGTATATGTGAAGGCACCGTCGACCTTGCCCTAGGTATAAATGTACTATTATTTGTGCTTATGCACAAGTCATGTTTCAGTGATAGCGATATATGTGTCAATACCTGAACAGATTGCCGAAAGAAAACGAGTAATCAGATGATCCGCCTAGCTGATTCATCCATTCTTGTACCGACTTTTTCTGTTGCCGCGTTTCCTTCACCGTCTCATTTGATTTGAACGCTTGTACTGCTTAAATGCGAGAACAATGAAACAATTATGAAAACGAAGATCTCACTTAAATTGTATAATCATTTATATAATATAAGTTAAATACTCCAAGCAAATATCATTCATATAAGCAAATATCATTCATATTTGCTTAACCTACACATAGCGTACCTTTAACGAGTTGATGTTTGATTACCTTTGACCATGTTGACCGTTTATCGTATATTGTAGTGGTTATGTGCACAACACTATCATAATATTATTTAAACAAATCTGAGGTTAAAATGATGAATCAATTGTGAAAACAAAGATCTCACGTGTTAAAGTCGCATATGTTTTATAAATTAAACATTAATATGTGTTTAACTTATACATAATTAACGTACCTAAAAGAGTAGTGACTCGATCAGTGCACTACTTTATCTGTAGTGACTCGATCAGTGCACTACTTTATCTGTAGTGACTCGATCAGTGCACTACTTTATCTGTAAACATCTGAGGTTGTTTAAGTATCTTTCTCGTTAGTGTAATGTCAAAATTCTTATAAACAATCGCTAACTGTATCTTGCTCTGTGGATTTCCTGGCTTTTATTTTTATATTCATATATTATAGGTTATTGCATTTGTATGGCTAAATATTACTTGGAACGAGTTGTTTTGGCAAAGGACGACGAGCTTGCGAGTCGTCCGGCGCCAAAACAACGAGTTCCAAGTAATATTTAGCCATACAAATTCAATAACCTTTTTATTGTATACTTTCATATTGTTTTTGATCAATGTTAATTGTATGACTATTACTTTTCATTGTATTTGTGTTATTTTTAATTCCTATTTTGCCATTCAGTTTCATTTTGTGTGGATGATTATTTTGCGCGAAAACGACGTCGACGTCGGATGACGTCATTAAAAACATTAAGCGATTTTCTGAAGTTTGTTTACCATTCGATAACGTTAAAAACAGTGGGTGAGTGACCATTTGAATTATTTTTTAAATTTTTGCCATAAAAGGTTGAAAAAAAAACTCTTATTTTTTTGTTGACACTATAGGAAGGATTCCATTATTTTTATTTGAAAGTAGTTCCTTATTTCTATTTCGCGGCTCTTAGCAAGCACGAGCAAAAGTTCCCGTGCAATATCAATGCGTGCAATATCATAGAATATTGCACGCTTAGGTCAATGCAAAGTAAACGAGACAATATGAAAGTATACAGTAACTAAGATTATCCGTTTAGTTTATTAAAAGATAAAAGATGACAATAGGGTAAGAGTGAGGTTTGATGCAGCCTAGGACAGGGTTAAACCTCCCACCCCCATCCAGCGTTTCCCTATTGTCAACCCTTTTATGTTCGTGGTGTCGTATTCTTTGCTTCTATGCATCCGTGTAATTATTGTTTGTTTAATGGGGTCATTTTGGTTGACTATGTTCTTTAAATGCTACATTTTCTGTTCGACGTTTGTATCTATTTACATATGTACCTTATATAAAAAAAAACATGTTATAATGTCGTATTGTCAAACTCCAAAACCATCATAGTAGCACGCAATTACCTGCAGCCGGTGTCTCACGTGTACCCCAGGAGACGTCGTGCAAGTTACAGAGAGAGTACACCATCAGTAGCATAGACATAGACGGGATGGCAATGAAGTACAGGAACCCATGAACGATACACCAAAACTCCTGCCCGGAGAAAGTTTAAACATAATTAAGTTGAAGTCGATTTGTTTGATTATAAATACTAATATTTAAACACGTGTTATAAAACGAGTAATATATGCTTAAAGATTCATAAGCCTTAACTTTTAGCTTATGAAACACAACATAATTACATTGAAAAACATTACAAAACTACCATTAAATAGAAACCAGATGTTTCGACGAAATTCAATAGAGCTACAAACAAAAGCATACTTCGTGCGATTGAACTCAAACTGAGCTACACGGGACAGTTATGTGATGCAAGACATGCCGCATTAAAACCTAAAACATACATATCAATAGTAGGTCTCTGTTTTTCCAATTAATGAATTTAGTACTACATACTTATTTGGGTCTATGCTCATGTTTCCATGGATACAATTTCACTGAATAAAAATCAGACAGTTATTTACTGATGCTCAAGATATGCTTTACTTATGGACAATGTCCCTTTACTAGTTATGCCAATACATAAATATAAGTATTGCTAGACTTGGTTAATTAAGTATATGCATATATCGAATGAGGCTTATCTTTACATGTAAATACGTATGTCTAAGCATTTTCGATTTATGACTAAACGTAATAAAATAATGCTGACGCTAATAACATAGCATATATATTCGAGTAGATTTTAGAATAAAATTGTAACGCGTCGTTTTTCATCAAAACTCGCCAGCTGCCTACGCCAACCCAAGGACAACATATTATCTAAACTGATGGATCTAGCTTGCGAAATCATTAAACGAAAGCACAAATACTCCGTACTCCAGATTTTGGCCTGAACATAATGTATATATTACATTATCTAATGTAATTTTATGTTAATATTAAGTTCAAATAAAACAAGAATGCGCACTCTCGCCTAACGACGACGAGAGAAGACAAAATACGCAAGATGACGAAGTGATCCTTAGGTATCGCACTTCCCTCGAATCGGCTAGTCAAAATGATGGTGACGGCTAGTAAAAACAAATATTACAATAAACATGTCTTTGCTCGTTTTCAAATGAAACAGTGAAAACATAGTAACAGTAAAGTTTAAGAGCAAATGTTGGTGCTGTTGCTTTTCAGATAATAGAAAATCCAGCAATGTCTGCTGATTTTCTTCGTTTATTTCGTGATCGTCATGTTTTAAGTATTGTTTTTTTCTATGTTTATTTAAGTTTTTGGTCATTTGTATTAGAAATAGGTTTGAATATATCTCGCCGCCATAATACGTAGCTTTATGTTACACAACAGTTCAAGATCATCGCATGTGACGTCAACATGTTTGTTTTTTCAACAGTAATACAAATGAAGATACACCATTTTACCTGTGGATGCAGAAAAGCAGAAACCAGAAAGACTCCACCCACAAAACAAAAGAACACTGTTGTGACGGAGCACAATCCGTACTCAATGACCTGTCTCAACAAACCAACAATCACCAGCATCATCAGAAGTGAGTACGCGGTAGACAGGATTGCAGCAAACATAAGCTATAAACGACAAAAGGAAACACATTTGTTATAATTTTACAAAGTAAGTGTCCACAATCAGAAAAGTTTAACTACTTTATTTATTTATTGAACTGTTTAATTCATGCCCCAGTGTATGATAGTATGTGTCCAAACACATTCATCAATAAATTCTAAAGATTACCATTACGCTATTATTGTATAATGCTTGCAAAAACATTTGTATATATTATCAAATAATAGACGAAAGTAACAAATACCGAGAGAATGAAAAGTACATCTCCCATAAAATAAATAATTCACAAAATCGCATTTGTTTAATTGATATATTTCATAAACAATAATTAGAGTTTCCTTGCTATGCTAATACTTACTTATTGCAATTTTAAAATATCTTTATAATAATTTCTTGAAAATATTTTTCTCTAAATGTCTTTAATTAGAACTCATTGAATAGTCCCAACCAAACAAAGCATTACCTGAATTCTTTTTTGTGCAACAAAACACAGCAGGATAAATACAGCAACGGGAACGACGTTAAGAACTAGCGACAATGTCAGTGACAGAGTTGGATACGCCATATTTATTGCCCCGACAATCATCAGGAAAATAGTTCCAGGCGTAAGAATTGACGAAATCATCAGCAGGAATTGATATGCTATAAATACCAACGAGATGTCATTGTTGTTTTTTCGAACATTTTTCGAATCCATAAGCAAGTCCATAACGTTAGCCATAGTTGAAGGCGTCCATCGTCGGCGTTGATTGTAGAATTCGTTAAACCCTGCATAAACACATTTGTATACTGACAATGGTATTCCACCGGATGTTTCATGCAATATAGACAATTGAATATGTGATGTTTTTCATGACTATGTCGAAAGTGACATTTTACGTTTACATGTTATGACAAAACTAAGGGACTTGGAGTATAATAACAAATTATGTATAACATGTTATGACAAAACTAAGGGACTTGGAGTATAATAACAAATTATGTGTAACATGTTAGCACAAAACTAACGGACTTGGAGTATAATAACAAATTATGTATAACATGTTATCACAAAACTAAAGGACTTGGAGTATAATAACAAATTATGTATAACATTTTATCACAAAACTAACGGACTTGGAGTATAATAACAAATACTGTATTACATGTTATCACAAAACTAACGGACTTGGAGTATAATAACAAATTCTGTATAACATTTTACCACAAAACTAACGGACTTGGAGTATAATAACAAATTCTGTATAACATATTATCACAAAACTAACGAACTTGGAGTATAATAACAAATACTGTATAACATGTTATCACAAAACAAACGGACTTGGAGTATAATAACAAATACTGCATTACATGTTATCACAAAACTTACGGACTTGGAGTATAATAACAAATACTGTATTACATGTTATCACAAAACTAACATACTTGGAGTATAATAACAAATACTTTATTACATGTTATCACAAAAGTAACGTACTTGGAGTATAATAAAAATACTGTATTACATGTTATCACAAAACTAATGTACTTGGAGTATAATAACAAATTTTGTATTACATGATATCACAAAACTAACGGACTTGGACTATAATAACAAATACGGTATAACATGTTATCACAAAACTAACGGACTTGGAGTATAATAACAAATATTGCATTACATGTTTTCACAAATCTAACGTACTTGGGGAGTATAATACAAATACTGTATTACATGTTATCACAAAACTAACGGACTTGGAGTATAATAACCAATACTGTATTACATGTTATCACAAAACTAACGGACTTGAAGTATAATAACAAACACGGTATTACATGTTATCACAAAACTAACGGACTTGGAGTATAATAACAAATATTGCATTACATGTTTTCACAAATCTAACGTACTTGGGGAGTATAATACAAATACTGTATTACATGTTATCACAAAACTAACGGACTTGGAGTATAATAAAAAATACTGTATTACATGTTATCACAAAACTAACGGACTTGGAGTATAATAACAAACACGGTATTACATGTTATCACAAAACTAACGAAATTGGTCAATACGTATTCCTACCTTAATTCCACTAAGCGATGGGGAAGCGTATATTAGCAGGATTTTATAACGGATGTTTCGACAATAAAACACGTTTAACAACATTTTATAATGAAAAAACGCGATAACTGTAAAATTACCTATTAAATGTTTTAATTTTACAATATGCAAACTTGTTAAGCCGAAATTAAATTTTTATTTCATACCCCAGCCAACCCCGTTTTCGCTTCGTAGAGAAGGGGTTGGCTGGGGTATAAAAGTTAATGCTAGGACCACGCAATGATAATAACAAAACTGTATTACATGTTGTCACAAAACTAACGGACTTGGAGTATAATAACAAATACTGTATTACATGTTATCACAAAACTAACAGACTTGGAGTATAATATCAAATACTGCATTAAATGTTATCACAAAAATAACGGACTTGGAGTATAATAACAAATACTGTATTACATGTTACATGTTATCACAAATCTAACGTACTTGCAGTATTATAACAAATACTGTATTACATATTATCACAAAACTAACATACGTGGAGTATATAATAATAAATACTGTATTACATGTTATGACAAAACTAACGGACTTGGAGTATAATAACAAAGACTGTATTACATGTTATCACAAAAGAAACGTACTTGGAGTATAATAACAAATACTGTATTACATGTTATCACACAACTAACGGACTTGGAGTATAATAACAAAGACTGTATTACATGCTATCACTAAACTAACGGACTTGGAGTATAATAACAAATGTTGTATTACATGTTATCACAAAACGAACGGACTTGGAGTATACTAACAAATACTGTATTACATGTTATCACAAAACTAACGTACTTGGAGTTTAATACAAATACGGTATTATATGTTATCACAAAACGAACGGACTTGGGGTATTATAACAAATACTGTATTACATGATATCACAAAATTTACGGACTTGGGAGTATAATAGCACATTTTGTATTACATGTTTTCACAAAACTAACGTACTTGGAGTATAATAACAATGTCACGGAATCGGCTACAAGTATAACGTTGCTGAGCAAAGTGCCATGACATAAGCTGTTCTGGCATGCGCGTTTAGAAGCATTTTTGGATAAGGAACCACATAATTAGTTATTGGTTTGTTACTGACCCACAACAGACATATGTGAGGTCAGTAAGATGTATAGGGGCCAGGCGATAGCCACTGCTTTTACACATAGTTCGTTGATAAAGGGTGAGAAAGTATGCTTAGGAATCAGGTAGAACATGTTTAGACTTATTAGCAAATACCTTCCGGGGCAAAGGTCAGTGCATCCGACGCAGCACAATATTCGACTCGCCAGCCTCTCTGTAGTAGCAGTGTACAGAGCCACCTGTCTTCACCTATAAATACGAGACAGTAATAAGAATACACGATAAATAGGATGAAACAAACTTGTATTTTTTTAATTTCATATGAACTGGTCCTTTTGGGTCATCAAGCCAAATATATGCGGCTTTACTATCGTACGTACTGGTGCTTTTGGGTCATCAAACCAAATATATGCGGCTTTAATTTCATACGTACTGGTCCTTTGGAATCATCAAGCCCAATATATGCGCTTTAATTTCGTACGTACTGGTCCTTTTGGGTCATCAAGCCAAATATATGCGGCTTTAATTTCGTACGTACTGGTGCTTTTGGGTCATCAAGCCAAATATATGCGGCTTTAATTTCGCACGTACTGGTCCTTTTGGGTCATCAAGCCAAATATATGCGGCTTTAATTTCGTACGTACTGGTCCTTTTGGGTCATCAAGCCAAATATATGCGGCTTTAATTTCGTATGTACTGGTCCTTTTGGGTCATCAAGCCAAATATATGCGGCTTTAAATCAGAATACCATTCAAGCCGGTTCTAGGGGGGCGTCAGAGGTGTGACTTCTCTCTTGTTTGTGTTTCTTACTTCCAAGGAATCCTTTTTTCGGATTTATTAAATAAAAATACACACTAAAAATATATTTTATTTTATATTTAAAATATATATAATAGTTAATCTTGAAGCTGCGGTTATGATTTTATTATCAATTACTTATCGAGCATATTGACAATCGGCACTGACTTTGATTTGAATGAAACAATATATCCAACGACGAATTGTGTTACGTTGCTGAGCATATCTTCCAACGGTATTTCGGGGCTGGCGTGGCGCAGTCGGTAGCGCGGCGGATTTGTAACCGGAGGCCCCGGGTTCAATCCTCCGTGGTGCCACTGAGTTCCGTCGGTGTGTTCTTGGGCAAGACACTTGACCTTAGCCTCGTCCGTCGGATGGGGACGTAAACCGGGCGGTCCCGTGTATCGGTCTATCCTCCGAGCACGTTAAAGAACCATAGGAATCTATTCGATAATAAGAGTAGGGCAGGTTCCCGGATTCCTATGTATCCTTCCCCTCTCTCTGGGGCGGCTCTAAATAACATATACTGTGTTGATAAGCCGTTAAACAACATTCAATTCAATTCAATTCCAACGGTATTTCAAACCATGGTCGTGATTCTCCAGATCAATGTTCATCAATTAGAAATAGTACATGTATTGCAACGATTTTACCGAGATTTCTTAGACGGAAAAATGATTTATCCCAGCAGCCGGATGTCTGGAAAGTTATTTATTTTCTAATTCTATCGGCTATTTAAGAACTATATACGGTGCTTAAATTTTTGTGCGTAAGCGACGTCAGACAACGTGAAAAAAGACGTAAAACAACGCGTGCCGTAAACAGATTTGACAACGTCATGGTTTTGCCTGGTTTGCCTGGTTTGTTTCGATTATAAGCATTGTATTTCATGTTTCTAAAATGCTTACAAATGAACTGGGACTGATCATAAAACCTCAAGAAAAAGTGTGTACCCAATTTATTCTCCAACTTGTAAACCAATTCATTAATTGGATTTTTTCAGTGTCAATAACGACACGTGATTTGAGATTCATACCCAAAGTAATGTTATGATTCTCAATGAAAAACTAGCTAAAATATATATTTATTTTATTTTGGCAAAATCTAATTTATAATCTAATTAAGCATTCTATACGTTTTTCAATACAGGAGTTCTATCCCTCGTGAAAATACGTCTGAATAAAAACAAACAGGCGATAACGCACACATTTGATTATGAAAACGTGTCTTCTGGATAGAAATCCAGTACTTAAAAACTCAGTAATAATTTAACTGTATTCCCCCACCCACACAATTTACACATATCGATATGTCCTACAGTTGTTTTATACTGCAGCTGAAATCAAGGACGCACTGGTTATCAGAGTACGTACGGACACTGAACGAAATTCCTACTTACTAACTTTTGTATTTTAATTTTCTTACTTTTAATATATTTTAGAATAGTTGTGATCAGTATTTTGTTTTGACTAATAGTTTGTAATATATATATTTTTTGTTTAAATTGTTGCATCTTTTGTGAGTGACCCTCCATTTATATGAAAACATGAAATATGCTAAAACTGAAAACACATAAGGTGAATCAAAGTCCGCTTAAAGATATAAACTTCGGAAAATTGGTAGGAAATAAAAACAAAACATAAACGTTTGACCCATTTATTGCAGATGTTCCGTTTGTAAAAAAAAAATGAAACAAGGATAATCCTAAATAACCTCCGTCTTAAGTGAATGTCGTTTGAAATTCAAGTAACTGTAATTCAGCGTTAAGACGAAATATTTCGGAAATTTCTTTTTCAAACACATTTGTAGTGGTAATGCTAGAATTTAAGAATCAGGAATATCGAAAGCTGCACTAATTTAAAGTACTTAACAAAATCCTAAGTACTCATTTATAATTTACTTCTAAGAAAACACATCGACAATCAGAGCAGACGAGTTATTTTGCAGTTTAACAATATCTCCAATCAAGCGTAAAATGCACAAAACAATGAAAAAATGATTGACACATTCTAGGTGGATACTTAGGAATTTTGCTTAGTATATTCTTGTTTTATGCCGACACCAGGGCGTAGGTTATTTTTAAATGTAATCATTTATTTTGCTATCAGGATTTAGCGTGGTCTGTTTTCAACATACTCCTAATATGGGATGCGAAGTGCCGAGGCACACGGAGGAGTTGCCCCCTTCTCAAAAGTGGGTATCGGGACCCTTCCCCGATTTTTGTTTTTAACCAAAATGGTGCTCGTACAAGCAATATTTTTGTCAGGAAAATAGACATTTTATGCTCGCAAAAAAGTGATAATTTCCCCCCATTACTCCCGTCATCCCTCTGGGGTTTATCATGTTTATTGCATTTTTCATGTTTTAGGACTTAGGTTTTTCCAATTTACTCCCGAGAGTAAAGGAGCATACCAAGCTACACCCCTGGCTATTATGAGTTTAATGTGTTTGAAGAGTCATAAACAATTGAAATGAATAAGACCAACATATAATTCACGAAAACAAGATTTGTATATTGAAACCGAAAACAGAAAGCGTGCGTGTTATAGGAAAAACCTGAGTTACATTAAAAAAGACACAGAAAGCGGAACAGAGCAAACATAGTTACGTTACGTGTCAGATTTATTTAACCTACGTTGTAACAACTATTAAACATAGATTATTTAAAATAGCTTATAAAGTAAAATAGATATACTGTTCACTCTCTCTGACAATTCTGATGATATTAAAAGTCCTCATTTAGCACTATTTTAGTCTAAACTTCGTAAATGAAAATATCCAGGTATGAATAGACCAGTGTCAAAGAGGAATATATAATAGAATAGAAAGATGTGAGCGACACAAATGCTTTTTAACACGCTTTACCTTGGTCATACTGCACGTGATGCCTTGCTTCAGTTGGAGGTGTAGTGTAACGTCTTGTGACGTTTGTATCCATCAAAGCTAAACCACGAAATAAACTAAAACATCCTGGGCTGCACAATACGCAACCAGTGATATGCTCTGTTGACTTCTGCAACCAATGACTAACTGCATACTCAAACTTCTGGTACCATACCATTGGACCTGCAATCGTATTGTGACCACTTGTATTCATTGGCCTTTTCGCCAGCTCCAGCCAAATACATTGTCGCATTACTTTAGTAGATATTTAACGACATTACATCAATAATATGAATTTCAGTCTAATCTTAATATGACTCCCAGTAACAAGTAAAATACTAAATTTACAAAATATTTAACAATCTCGGCATGGTTCGGTTGCACGTGCGCATGTCAGCCTGGTCAGTAACATTCAGGCTTTTCATTTTTGTTATCTGTATAACAAATGATTTTAATAAACATATTTTGTTTTACCTGTAAATATTAACACAGTGTTATTATAAAAAAGCATGTCATTTTCACGGACTGAGTCATCTCAAATGACAAAGTTTTCTTTCCTTTAAACAGATACATCCTGGAAAAACAGCAACACGTGCTTATCATTCGATTTAGCAGATGCAAGTATGTAAACTATCCACTTCCAACAGATTCGTTGTTACTTAGCATTGTCATTTCATAATAATGTCCAAACAAACAACAGGTTGTAAATCGCTAATGTACCTGTACCAATTGGATGTATTCGGCCGCAAGCAGCTCCGACTTTAGGGTTTTTCTTCATTTTATCGATGAGTAATTTCAAAGCAAATGGCTGAAAATCTACGTCGCCGTCAAGTGCCAGAAGGAAAACGTTTTCAGCCCTCTCTTGCATTGTGAGTTTCTTTTCTTTTGCTCTATCACTCTCTTTTGCGGTTAGTTTCATTTTGTATGTCAAAAAGTAGTATATATACATAATCTGCAAAGTTAGGTTCAAATACAATAGTAATACAATTGCTCCAGTATTAGTTTTATAGCGGGTACGATTTCATTATCATTAAAACAACGTGTATATGGCTTAGGAAATTGAAACTTTCCCGAAAGTGTTCCTTTCGAAACTTCTTTTAGAAATCAACGAATATGCCGACGATTTATGCAGTTTTCCTTTGACCAATCATATAATTGCTATTGTATAATTATTGCTAGCCTAATCTTTATGACGTCATGAACTAATTATGCATTTTAGTGATACTTAAATTCAATTGGTTATAAACGAATTTATTTTTAGATGAAAAGTATTAACAGACACACCTGACTCCATCTTTTCTTGTGACGTATTTTATCCCTATCCTTCAGGTGGGCAATGAGAACATTTTTTCCTGGGAGAGTCCATGTCAGTCTGGCGCCATATGGTGTGACTTTGTGTATTGGTGGTGGTATGTCCGCCACCGCTTTTGTGTGTATAGTACTTAAAGAAACAATAGTAGCAACTCCCAACTTTACAGCTCAAACACTTTGTCTGAACACTACCGTTGATGGTATGTATATAGTATTGTTTCATGATTTCATGCATGTTAATACCAACCGTCTCAGTACATAAACTTCAGGATGATAAAATACATCCTAGTCAAACTGAAAACATGCTGTCGGGGGTTAAAACAAGGTTCATCAAACCTCACTCTTACTCTATTGTCATCCCAATAAAACGATACAATAGAGAAAAAAAATTCCCGCCTGTCCTTATCCTCTAACAAACCAGGCGACATTAATGGGCTATACAAGTCTGACACAAAACGATCATGTATATATGAAATATAACACCATAAGCCTAGAAGGCCATACAGCAAGTACTCAGTGTTTTTGCAGAAGCCAGAACAACAAGAATAAGCCAGTAAGGGAACGACAAGACACGATTGGAGACAAACATCAAACGTTACCGTCTTCTTAGGATTTAGGTAGACGTCATCATAGGGTCCACATCGTGTCCGATTATCGTACACTCAAAGAGGAAAGCATAAGGGGAACTGTAAACCACTAAAGATGCAGTGCGTTGTAAAATGATAGGTTCATAACCTCTTTTGAATAATATTTTAACAAGTTTAATAAAGATTGTATGAAAATGATCATGGCCTAGGATCTTACACAGTTTGTAAATCACGTCAAAATAAAAGTCAGGTTGTGATAGTCTTAGTCGCAGAAGTTATTTAAAATTAAGTTTACATTTTAAAACAGAACCAGGTTACGATAATAAACTTTTGCAAAAGTTATCTATTTATATAAAATACTTTACCTTTTGGCAACATTGACTGTTTGTATTAATTCCTTAACATATGTGTTAACATGGATTTCGTCGTTTTTGTACACATATGCATCGTCCAAAAATATATGCGCTGAAAATTATAGCATACGTTTAGTCGTTGATGTATATGAGGTTTAACTGTTCTTATTCTTCAGTTACTATCAGGAAGCAAGTAATTTATGTCTTGAGGTCAATATATCACAATAGACTCTATAATGATATCATTTAAGGAGATCAAGAAATGCCCGCTGATAGTCATGCACGTTAAATACACATTATCGCTATTACTGAGACCTTATGTCTGAAAAAATCTAGTCACGCCCACAAAGAGACACGTGACGTTAATACACATTCTCTATTTTTCTGAGATATCATGTCTGTACAAGCAAAGCAAACACACAGAGAAGAGTGTGCTTTAAACATGCATGGTCGCCTTTGCTAAGACAATACGTCTGATATATCAAAACCCACCCACAGGGAAGCGTTTGATTTAAAAATCCATTTTCGCTTTTGCTAAGATACTATGTCAGATTTCAAAGAGAAGCGTGTGCTTTAAATATCCATTCTTGCTTTTGTTAAGATAAAATATCTCAAATATCAAAACACACCTACAGAGAAACTTATGCTTTAAATAGATCCATTCTCACTTTTGCTGTCAGAATTTATCTAGACAAATCAGGACATATACACAAATAAACTTATGTTTTAAATACCCATTCTAGCTACTGCTGGATTACGTCTCTGGAAAAATCAAGACAAATTCACAAAGAATCATTTTCCGTGAAAACATTATGACTGAGGTGTTATTTCTAGAAAGAAATAAGGACAGGTCCATAATGAGCAATCAAGATATACCTACAAAGAAGCCTAGGAAAATCAACACCGCAGAGGTTATTTAAATAGTGATTGCGTTGATTTGTAAATAAAAATGTTAACATCATTGGAAGATGTAGAAGATGTAACTGATTACCTTCAAATTCATAATGATCTGGATCTTTTTCCCTGCCCATGTAAATCTTTCGGGAACACTGATCTAGGTCCACTCTGAAGAAAACAATAACAACAATGTTTTGGCTATTGTTTAGATTAATTGATTAATGGTTTACTATTATACACTAAACAGGTCTTCAGTTATTACTGTCTTTTCCAAACTCATCAACATCTTATAGACATTTAATCATTTATTTGTAAATATTTTATAGTAAACAATAGTACCAAATAGAACCATACTTTTAGAGAAGTAGTCGTCGCAAGTCTTAATATACGATGCTTTGTAAACAACGATAACCGTGGCAGCGATGCTCGTCGATTCAAAATTATGTTTGTTTGTGACCATCTACTAGTCACACCAAAAAAAGAGTATAAAAGGCGAGATTTCTTCTGGTAGTAGTGATCAATCACTTGTCTTTTTTAGATATATTTAGTTATGATGGGCACCGTGGATTTTGGACTGACCTTAATTTATTAACGACTCAACTAGACATCGTTTGCAACAGGCATGCCAAGTTTCAGTGAAACTACAGAGGAGTAGTCGCTACATGTTTTTCTATGTAAAAGAAATGGTCGCTGGCGGCCATGTTTGAGGACAAATCAAAATGAATTGTATCTAGGACCAACGTCATATCATACTAGGTGGTTCAAGTTTATGTTAAACATTAATATAGCTAATAGTTGTAGAGAAATAAGAATACGCGTTTCTTTTTAAGTTATTTTTGTTTTTAAACCATCATGGAATTTGAAACATGATTTTTATTAAGCACCAACTATGAATCATGTGCACTATTCCGTAAAATTTTAGGAAAATCTGACTGAGTTTCAGAGAGGAAGGTGTTACAAGCTTTTAAGAACAAAATTGTTATTTAAATACCTGTTTTAGCCTCTACGTCCATCTTGGATTTCCTAAGAACAGATGATCAAACATACCTCATAATTGACATCAGCAGTTGTTTCATTTCGAGCTGCGTTTCGTGCCACATCGTTGCGCACATATATATAAAGGGTATCTCTCCTCCTCGCGATGCACCGTTGTTAATATCTGTTTGATTTTGCTTGAATATTGAATAAAAGATATTTGTTATACGATATAGAAAAGTGATTACAATACGTTTTAAAACTTACTTCGTCTCTGGTAGTCTGACAAAACATATAACAAGCATTTCAATGTTTCTATAAATACCAATTGAATCCTAATTACATTAATAATCATTATTATTTATAATTAATTACACTTTCATTCAAAGCTGTCACGAATAGCTGATTTTATTAACAACGTAATACAAATTAACTGATTTTTTAATTAAATATTAGCTATATTCAATTTCATTCTATAAAAGTGATGATGTCCCTTTCTTATAATATCATGTATTGGCCAGGGAACCGTCAGCAGATGTCAATTGAACATTTCTGTCTCTGTATCACTCAACACATGAGGTATGCTATCTTAATACATACTCGGTAAAAAGAAATGGACCAAGGGTAAGAATTGGGTATACGAACATTCATAATATTTTTATCAAACTTTCAAATAATAATTAAAATTATTATCTTTGGCAATTTCTGGCCTTAGCGAGATATTTGAGAAGAACGGACATATCTCCAATATACACAATTATAATACTGTAACGTGTATCGTCTTCGCTTAATATTTACAATTATAAATGCTAACCAGTATAATGTTTCAACTGACTCATTGTTTGAAGCAGTGTTAATTACATTTATATATAACACTTTTCTTCAGCTTCTTGCTTCATGATTGGTTCTTAACAAAATAAAGTTCAAATGATTGTTATTTGGTCACATTTAACCAGGGGCTCTGCTTTTATTAAAAATCTTACGATAATTCTCAAAT
Organism: Cyrtodaria siliqua; assembly: GCA_037043455.1. Taxonomy (NCBI): domain Eukaryota; kingdom Metazoa; phylum Mollusca; class Bivalvia; order Adapedonta; family Hiatellidae; genus Cyrtodaria; species Cyrtodaria siliqua. The sequence continues at coordinate 73,738 of JAWPHD010012576.1, forward strand.
TTGAAAATCGTTCACTTTTTTCACCTAAGCATTCAATGAAGACAATTATGTGTGCACGTAGTGCAGAAGTATCACCTGTATAAGAAAATGAAATGAATTCAGGTTTATTTGACAAGTGTAATTGATAGTGAAGCATATAAGACATTAATTTACGATCAAAATGGTCGTAAGTTGCTTCATAAGACGGGGCCCAGTTTCCACACCTCCATACAACTACATCCTTTCACTAGTTCAAAACCAACCTCACACAGCACCGGCCAACCTCTCAGCACATTTGTTTCAAACCACTTCACACCAGTTGAACCGTATAAGATAGTCTACGACCCGGTACTTTGTAATTGGAAAGAGGACTCAGCAACTCTGAGAATACACTGGAACTTTGAGAGTCCCTCTTTACCATCAGCTTGAACCAAAGTCCCAGAACTACCTTATACCAAATCTCTGTAAAGTATCAAACATCAGGTTCAACCGCTATAAAATAGGCTACGACCCGGTACGCTGCACTGTTTCAAGTCCCAGCACTATCCTACAGCCATACTTAATTTCTCACGCCATTTATACTCGATGCAAATGGCGTCTTCCGAAACAAGGGAAGTAATCCTTCAACTTTTACAGTTCAGTCAGCTTAAGTATAACTTTAAACGGCATTTTTATTACAATACAGATGCACAATTGTATTACAGTACCGCTTCATAGTATCCATAGTCTTCCACATGTTTTGTTCTATTCAACAACAGGGACTGTTCAAGCAAAACGCCACAATAAAACGGCTGAGTAAAATATCTGAAATTTTAATGTAAGTGAATAATCAACTGAGATTTTGGACTTAGCTATCTCTCTGCTACTCTTCCTAACGCATATAATATGGGACTGTGTCTGATCAGGGCAGAACTTTCGTTAAAAATTACACATGCAATAAAATTACCCTTATGTCACCAAACATGAAACATGAAATATTGATTTAGACAATTATATCTAATATACACAGAGCATATATCGAAAGCAATCGTGCAATTTATCATATGAACTAAATAATACAATACCTTACTTATATACGTAAACTACAAATGTTTCGCATTCTTATATAAATATTGTAATGAGCTTTATTATGAATTACTATTAAACC
>JAWPHD010012577.1:0-74857 GCA_037043455.1 Cyrtodaria siliqua
GCATTCTTTCGCCGTTTCGTTTAAGAATATACTACTATTACCGATTACTATCATGACTATCGGAAAATAATTGTTTGCGTTATTTTGAAAGAACGCTGTAATAACCTAATAATAGATTACTGGAAAATAACGTGTTTGTGTTATTTCGAAAGAACACTGTACATGCTGTAATACCCTAAGTGTAAGTATAATCATGGTAATATAAGTATAAACTGATAAAAAGGATAAAACTTACTTAATTACACTCATCAACTGTTTCATGCCTTATTCATGTTAGGTTTAGGAACAGTTTGCAAATCGGTATAGTGTCTTACACAGTAAAGTCAGAGACGATACACATGATAGATGTCGTCTCGAATAATCAGGATAATACCCATGATGTTATCATACTTACTTCTATTTGCGTTTCTTAAAAAAATAAAAAATAGACAGATAGAGGACGTGTGTTTAATCTCATAATATTGTGATTTAAGATGCAAGTTATTTTAAAACTCATAATAAAACCACATTTTAGGTTTATACTAATTAACGTATATCATGTATATAAAATCAAAGAGTATTTGTGATGTCGTTTGCATTTAAGAATACTTTTGCCTTCTTGTTTGTCTGTTTGCGTGTTTGATTCAGTGTTTTGTGGTTGAATGTCCTCCTTGAATGCTACATTCCCTGTCCGATCTTTATATATTTCTTTACCAATACACTAATGTACACTATATATACTATACATAGCGAATGGCTCTCACTATTTATTTAAACTGTCTACGACAAACATGTATAATACGGCTATAAACTGTAGAAAACATAAATCACCAGGGTGAGAAAAAAGAAACGTGGCTAATGTACAAACTGTATGTCGTTACCACGAGACAATTACATTTCATACCAACCCCCGTCACACATTTTAATTTGCATGCAAATTATTATTGAATTCAAATTAAGGGGAATAAGCGAGTAAAGAAATTTGATTAAGTCAAACGTTGTTAAAAGAGTTACACCCCTTTGAAAATGTATAGCAAATTTCAAATTATAATCAAAGGGAGACAACAGTTGTTTCTTTACGAAAATAACGCATTTAAGATATTACGAAAATAACGTGTATACGTGACACCCCTGACTGATTAAATCAAAATGTTTATTATTATAATATTAAGTGATAAGATATTATACTTCATTCCCCAAATACCAAAGTTATCTCAACATGTCTGTAGACCGGTTTACGGAGAGTATACAAATTGACACTGATATTATATCATTTAACACTGTGTGAGAATATAATTGTGTTTGCCTAAAAAAATGCCTTGTATTCATCTGTGTAGTTGTTGTTTGTTTTTATGCGGGTTTGTGGTTGACTATGGTCCTTGAATGCTGCGTTTCCTGTTCTACTTTATGTGCACGTTTACTTCTATTTTCTATCAGGATATCATAAAGAGATACAAATGTAAGACGTCAATGATCGCGTATGGAATAATTTGACCAAATATTATATATTAAGTTTCATAATCGGTGATTAAGATACCGTTCTGATTGCGGGATTATAAAGTCGACTTAAGGAACCCGAATTAATAATTTCCTTATCCAAATTGTTTATTGATTCCACCTATCTAACATTAGATCTACCGTTTCCAGTGCACCTTCAGACACATATGATTGGGATCGTGAATTGAACGCGCTAGTTGCAACATAAACATCATCGTCTACAGACGGTTTGATCATCTGACGCTCTACATCGGTCCAAATGTATCCCGGCATCCAGTGTTGCCAGCTGCCACCATATGGAAAGGATTTCCAGATTTTCATTGTAGCACCTACCGGTTGTGGAATATCTTTGACGCTGATATTGAATATTTCTGACAAGTACCCATGTACGAGCGTTACCATTTCATCAGTGACAGCCAGTGTTGAATCTTCTGCCCCATTTATCGGATTTCCACGTTTTCTAATTTCATCCCATAGAGAAACATCAGAATCCAGATATGCAACATTTAGAATAGATATATTGGAGACCTTCGTAGTTTCATATTCAAACGTCTGAACCAGTGGTGTATCGCTTATTGCATAGTTAAAGTCTGACACCGCCTTTCTCCACCAGGGCTCAGTATAGGCAAAATAGATTTTAGCCCCGTGAGTATCTTTTACGGCATTCATTATGAAGTCCCGTATGTGCGGCTGTCTCAGACCCGACCAGTCCAATGTCTCTAGCGGGAGTCGGGGAATAGCTAATACTACCTTCTTTGCACATTGTTTACGCTCGACGTTAACCTTAAAAAGATAACAATATCATAATCTCGATAATATGGCATTAAGATAGGTGAACTTGGCTCATATTCTCATCGATTTACCTTTTAAGAAACACGACGATATAAATGAGTGATGGCTATGAAGAAATGGAGCGAAGAAGAGATGCGATGAAGCGACGGAGCGATATCATGATAGTCTCTTTATCGCCATCGTTCGTTCGCTCGTTCGCTCATTTGCTGTATGGACAAATATTCATAATGAAACACGAATACTGAAATCTCCTCTGAAACCGTTTTCAAAGTTGGCAGCAATTGTCACTGGTTTCTATTTCTGCATATCCATGGGGATCCAATACTTCTCTATTGCTTAAAATAGACTGAAATTAAAGACATTTTAAACTATCTGCAAAATTGCTAATTCAATGGTCATTTTCTTATCGAGCGATGTGCGGTGTGGTGTTAAACTGATCTAAACATGTATATACTCAATATATAGATACACTGTTGATACACTGTAGTATTTGCCGATAGCGTATTGAAAAGGTCACGCACGGATAACATACTGAACGGTTACGCTGACATATTTTAAAAATATACTGCACAAAAAAGATTAGGTAAACAATGTCGGAGGCATCGGACTTGGATATTGATAGCGAAAAGAAAAGAAAGCGTCAAGAATTGTCTAGTATCAGTGACCTCGAAAGTAGCACACATAATACAGTTCAGTTTTAAGAGAATAAACCATTAAGGGCACGACAAAAAAGATCATGGACAAACATCAAACGCCACCGTCCCAATGGGCTTTAGGTAGGCGTCATCATAGGGTCCACAGCCTGTCCGGTCATCGTACAATTAAAGAGGAATGCATAGTGGCGAACTGTAAATGGGTCCACCACCAAGCATGCAGTGCGTTGCAAAATGATATATAGTAGTAGTAGTAGTAGTAGTAGTAGTAGTAGTAGTAGTAGTAGTGGTAGTAGTAGTAGTAGTGGTAGTAGTAATAGTGGTAGTACTAGTAGTGGTAGCAGTAGTGGTAGTAGTAGTGGTAGTAGTAGTAGTAGTAGTAGTAGTAGTAGTAGTAGTAGAAGTAGTAGTGGTAGTAGTGGTAGTAGTAATAGTGGTAGTACTAGTAGTGGTAGTAGTAGTGGTAGTAGTAGTAGTAGTAGTAGTAGTGGTAGTAGTGGTAGTAGTGGTAGTAGTAGTGGTAGTAGTGGTAGTAGTGGTAGTAGTAATATTAGTAGTTGTAGTAGTAGTAGTAGTAGTAGTAGTAGTAGTAGTAGTAGTAGTGGTTGTAGTAGTAGTAGTAGTAGTAGTAGTAGTGGTAGTAGTTATAGTGGTAGTACTAGTAGTAGTAGTAGTAGTAGTAGTAGTAGTAGTTGTAGTAGTAGTAGTAGTAGTAGTAGTAATAGTGGTAGTACTAGTAGGGGTAGTAGTAGTGGTAGTAGTAGTGGTAGTAGTAGTAGTAGTAGTAGTAGTAGTAGTAGTAGTAGTAGTAGTATTAGTAGTATTAGTAGTAGTAGTAGTAGTAGTAGTAGTAGTAGAAGTAGTAGTAGAACCAGTAGCAGTAGCAGTAGCAGTAGCAGCAGCAGCAGCAGCAGCAGCAGTAGCAGTAGTAGTAGTCCAACACTACAGCATATTAGAAATAATAGATGGTAATCAATGGAATTGGGAAACTAGACGTTTTACAAAAAACAAAAATATGTGTAATAATTATAACAGTAAGAGGAATGCATAGTGTATTAATTAGTATTAATATTATTATCATTATCATCACTATATATCAGTTTTATTATTATCACCATTATTTCCATCACTACTATTTTATCAGTATTATCATCATCATCATCATCATCATCATCATCATCATCATCATCATCATCATCATCATCATCATCATCATCATCATCATCGTCATCGTAGTGTCCTAAAACCTATGAAAACTTGTTTTAATCTATTAAAAATTCAGGCGACGTTCTTGATAAAATGTGGAATAAACGTCAAGCTTCATCTATAGGTACTTATGATTTATCTACATTATATACAACTTTAATCCTTGGTCATTATCACTTTCATACTATCTTTGTTAAACTTGTTAAAAGATTTATCAAAAGATGTTATGACCCTATCATTGCGCAACGCACTGCATGCTTGGTGGTGGACCCATTTACAGTTCGCCACTATGCTTTCGTCTTTATTTGTGCGATGACCGGACAGGCTGTGGACCCAAGGATGACGTCTACCTAAAGCCCAAAAGGACGGTGACGTTTGATGTTTGTCTGCAGTCTGGTCTTGTCGTGCGCTCAATGGTTTATCTCTTATTGCTCTGGCTCCTGCCAAGTCATTGAGTACCTTCTTCCCAGCTTTCTGGGCTATTGTTCTTTATTTATTTATACATACACGAGCATCTTTGTGTGTTACTTATATTGCCTATTAATGTTGCCTTGTTGGTTAGAGAATATTTCATGGCGGGGATTTCTTTATTTACACTGTCTTTTTTTATTGGGATGACAGTAGGGTAAGTGTGAGGTTTGACACACCAGATGCAAGCGCAGTGCGTGCATGCAGTGCAGTGCGTACAGTTCGTTTACCTCCTTGACGTGAAATAGACACATTCTATGCGTGCGAAGCCGAGCGTAAATAGTCCCACCTACTTAAAAAATGAAGTATATTCGAGATTAAACGCTAAATTGTCTCAAAGGAAAGTATCAAGTGAATGCAAACATTATTAAAATAATTAAACCATTTTTCAAAGATGGTATGAAGCGAATATCAACTTTATTAGGACTTAGAAAAGGAAGCATGGCAAATAACTGGTCGTTTGGAAAAATGATATATTGCTTTGTAAACTATCTCATCTCATCATATCATGTATGCCAACTATTCTAAAATAATGATGGTTGGCTGTTTGAACGTTATTTTCATCACATGTTAGGCTATATATGACGGTCGATTTACGGTCGATTTTTTGTAGTAGAGGCGGACGACCCACTCTTTCCTACAAGTTCATGTAGGGTCAATAATAAATTTCATTGGACTATATATAGTGATGCGCAAACGCTTGGTCGAGCATTCAATGAGTATTGCTTTTAGAAAACCCATCTGTTTTAGTCGGTATTCCTTATAGTAATCCTTACCGTAATCGTTACCGTAGCTAGTTGTACAGGTCTACTAATACTTACAGGTGCTGTTATACCATCCGATGTTCTAGTTGACATGAAGGTTAGAAGATAAGTACCGTCCGTCTGTTTTTTTATGGCTGTCAGTTGACGGTTCATGGTTATTTTATGTCTGAAATGTTAACTTTGCATTTACGGTAACTGAGAAAATGAGGTTTTCCTGTAGCTTTAAAACAAAAGAAATTAAAATAAAGTTGTAAGTAAGGCTGCACGTGGATATAAATGTTACACTTGCTTGTGTTTTGATATGTAAAAATGCATTTTCTTCGCACCGAAATTGATTTTATAACGCATCTAAATAGGACGTTTTTGGAGTTAGTCGCAGAGATATTAAATTGATTTTAAAATGATGAGCATGCGCAGAAACTCCGTTTGATGTTTAGTGATGGAAATTAACTGTAAGTAATGAGAACCCGTTTATATGTTTGTTTTTTCTTTTTTTCAATTATTCCATAAATTGATGTATTAATTTATACTCTACCAAGTCGCATACGTGATAAAAAATTGCAAACGGGTTTACACTGTGAGATAAAAAGTCTACGGTCTTGTGTATCGATGATTTTCAAATTTCGCCCAACGAGTTTTGTGTCAAAACAATTCAAGTTGTATTTCTAAATCTGAATTTTTTACTGTACTTTATATTATAATACTCTTACTTATTCTTTCCTTCCCTTATCTCCAAGAACTCCTTTAGTAAAGCCTTTGGTATTGTACCCATGCCATTTTCCACAGTTTTGACGGGGTTAGGTTTAGCAATAAATGTAGCCGGGTCAGGTCGCGTAAACATAAATATACCATTGATGTCTCCCCACATACTACGCCATCCACTAATGTCTCTGAGGAACTTCCATGCTTCAGTACTTACGGATTTGGATAGTGCTGATTGCATGCTGTAAATATATAAAAAAGACATGGGAGGGAATATACATGCAAAAACTACCGGAAATCTGGTATTGTCGCTGTGTATAACCCAAACCGTAATACATGTACATATATAAATGACGATTATGCGCGAGACTAAACAGTGGAAAAGCAAGGTGGGTAAATATTTTCAAGTAAGTCATTCTCACATCAAAAGTTCTATAAATAGTTATTAGCTGAACATAATCCAAGAAGCTATATTCACCTCTTAATAGGTATAGTGGGGTCGAGGCCACGACCCATGAGCAAAATGTTTAAATAGTAAATTGTATGTTAACATATATATATTTCAAATGTTCAATGCGGAAATCAGTGTAACTAAATAGAGTTTAATAACCAGTGTTTTTGAGATACGGGAAATATCTCCCTCGGTAGAGAAATGGCCCTGATATAAGAACTAATGATTCACGCCTTTCTACACCAGTTTGCACGCCAAGACGACGTTACGTCTTACAATCAAAACAAGTGGAACCTGAATTCTTCGTTAATTTCCGTTATCGTTATTCCCTAGTGGCAGAATCTGACGACGACGTCCGTAAAACAATCGGAATGTCATTTGGCGTTCCCGCCATTGACGGAAAAGGCCGAGCAATGTTCCGTACTGGGAAATATCTCCCACTGTAGAGCAAGCGAGTAAATATAGCTTTTCTATTCCCAGTATTTCCTATACAAATCATAGACAAATATGTAATATATATATTTTACAAATTTCAACTAACATAAACTAACATAATAATAGTCCAGAATGTTACTCAAATATAGCTATGTATGCTCTATCCAATAATTTCTCCTATTATATATATATATTCTTAATGTGTACTATTATATGTATGAGATCTCCAAAACAAAGAACTACAAAAGAGCGACGGAGCTCAACTATTCACTTTGTCAGCGAACACGGGGTAAATCCATGGTACCCTGGAAAAAGCTCCCATCGCGGGACATCCAGTGTTAATCATACTGTGACGACAACGGATGTCCGGCGATGAGAGCCGTGTGCAGTGTATCATGCGCTTACCCCGTGGAGAACAAAATATAAATCCACCTGACATATACATTTGTACCATCGGAAATATACTGTCTTCATATAAACAATCTTTTAAGCTAATTGAAATAGCAAAGATCTATGATCTGTGTATCCATGACAAATATGAAATGAGGAAGAGTTAATTGTAAGGAAAAAGAGGAGGGAGGTGCGGGTGAGAGGTTGTAGGGGCAGGTGAGTACTGTCATTGGAAGAGGTATGCCCTATGTACACTTACAATATATAAATCAGAAACAAAAAATGTGAGAAATTAGTGGCAATGGGTATTGTTGAATGGAGAGGGGAGTAGATGAATGAGGTGGCCAGATGACTGCACTATGTATCCGTTAGCAATGGGAACAAAGCAGATTTTTTTTTAACATTGAAGGGTGTTGCATGGTTGGATGGGGAACGGAAATTGAGATGCCGAGTGGTATGCTGTAAGTCCTCATGAAAAAAACGTAGTGTATGGTGAAGGGGTGGGATGGTTTGTAGAGGATAATTGAGATATTGAGATTGGTATGCACTGTGTATCACTAATACAAGCAATAAATTAAGACAGAAATTGTGAAGAAAATGATTTAGTATAAGGTGAGCGCCTATGCATTAAGGCACTGCAGTATGAATTGTATAATAATACACTAAAGTAAGTATACAGTTGCATATTTTGATTGCTTTTAGTTGTTTGTGAATGTTGTTGGTGAGGAAAAGGAGGAGATATGTAGGATTTTAGTTGGACAGTTGGAGAAATTGTACATTTTGTGAATTTAAAAAACAATTAGGTGGTAAGGATGGGAGTGGGGAGATGAGGAAAGTATTGAAGGGACAGTATGCATGATATTCAATTAAACAAGTAACAAGACAGAAACATGTAAAATAAAATGGCCTAAAAAAATGTCAGATGGAGATGTAACTGTTGTTTTAATACGTGTTTTTGGTTGACTGTGTTCTGAAAACTACATTAACTGTTCGAATTTTCCACCCACTTGTATAATGATGAAAATTTAAAATGTATAAAATAATCAGAGTATATTAACATTTGTTAAGTGTGTAACTGTATATTGCATTTTGGCCGGAAGCCCATTTTACTGAATAAAATATGTCAATATCAATTTCCCGTGAACCCATTGGACATATTGCATTTTTCATAACTCTGTTGAATCTCATATGGTATGGCTGAATATTCAACTTGTTTGAACTCAAATGGGCTATACAAATTATGATCAAGTTTCATAAAGATAGTAAGAATCATGAATGTGTGATCGTGTATACAATGTTTTGGCTATTGAAATATCACATATTCAAATATTTAAGGCGACAGCTATGGGCGATATGTGGACTATGCTGCTTTTAGTCCAGTTTGACTGGACATCAAATGTGTCCGAACTCTTATGGCTTATGGTTGGATTTTAGTAACTGTTTATGGACATTACAGCTAAAAACCGCAAAGAAAACATTGTTTTGATTCACAAAGTATACAACTAAATCATTTCATATCAGAGCTGGGATAATTACTACGAGTAACTGAAATGTGTGTTCACCCACTGAGGTGGTGTGTTGTTGTCTTTGGACTTTTTTATTTGAGCATTTTCTGTTACATCAAGAATGCTTTTTATATAGATGTAAACAAAATACTTAGTATAACACTATTAAAATATAGTCAGGCGAGAACACTATGGTCTAATTAAAGCGAGGTCGTTTCTTACAGAATGAAATGTTTCCTTATGATGACCATTTGATAGACGTAGTTAACGATTTTAATTACTTGGGTATTGTGTTTAATTACACTGGTAATTTTGCTCTTAACTAGGAACGATTAGTTGGTAAGGCATTGCAGTTTTAAATGTTCTAGTAAATAATTGTCATTAATTTAAGATGAAACCGAAGATACTTTGTCAACTATATGACTCATTTGTTGCTTCAATACAAGGATATGCATCAGAAATAGGGTGATTTAGTAAATCAAAAGAAATAGATCGAATACATTTAAAATTATGTAACATAATTCTTAACGTTAAAACTAATACTTTTTCAGTGGACGTGTATGGTAAATTGATCGTCTTTCAAAAATGTAAAAGTAATTTGATGACTCTTCTGCTACAAGAACTATCACAACCTGACTTCTATGGTGAAGTTATTTACACATTCGTAAGATGGATGATCCATTTAAAGTTCGCCATCATGCCTTCCTCATTGATTGTACGATGACCGGACAGATTATGGACACTATGATGATGTTTATCTAAAACCTGAGAGGACGGTGTCTCCAATCTTGTTTTGTCGTGCCCTTAATGGTTATTCTTTTGCTGCTCTGGCTTCTGCCACGTCATTGATTACTTACTTAGTGGCTTTCTATAATTGTTTTTATATTCATATATACATGAGCATCTTCGTGCTGGAGGGGAGTTTTTAATTACATTGAGCCATTCTATTGGGATGACAATAGGTCACGATCGGGGTTAGGTGCACCATTGAACCTAGTTTGAACCCAAAGCGGCCGTTTCTGCCACTGACTGTTTCAATATGGTAGCCCTATTGCCAACCCTTTTATGTTTGAGATGTTTTATAACTTGCCATTTATTCATCTTTTGTTGTTTGTTTCTGTGTTTTTGGTTAACAGTAGTCCTCGAATGCTACATTTCCTCTTCGACATTTGTATCTACTTTTAACACTTGTGTTGACATCCAGTGGGAGTCCAGGGGCGGGGATCATCGTGTAAGCTAGTATGATCAGGTTTAAGATCTGCTTAAACGAATTTAAAACCAACACACACTTACACGTTTCTGGCGAATTTCAGTATTTGCTTTAATCCTCACAAAGAGGTTATAGCCCGATTAATAAATTTGATTTGAAAACAATGGATTGACGGAAAACCAGCTGAACTATTGTTAGGAGGACTGCCTAGCGCTTAAACTCCGTTGGATAAAATGCCTTGATCTAGTGGGAAATTACGTTGAGATAGAAGATATCAAATATGACGATAGATAGGTAGAGCCGATACATTCCTGATCTACCTGTATATTATAGTTATTGGTCATGTTATATTTTCTATGTAGATTTTCAATTGAATACCTTTGTTTGTAAAGAGGAACACCATCAAGTGTTTTAACATAGTACTTGCTGCTTGCTTTGTTCGTAAGTCTGTCGGTGTTGTTGGCGTAGGCTTCCCTGAAATTGTATTATATGTACAGTTTATTACATCTTTATTTTTTCTTTATCAAACATGTATTCCTTAGGTTTATTACTCTTCGTTTACGGGTTTATAATGTCTGTTGAACATGAAACGCATCGACAATCATGACAGTAGGTCGTAGTTTTTCGAATCGTACAATATAAACCTTTTGCATTTTTTTTAGCTTTGTAATGTTGGCTGTCGGTCAATATTTTCTTTATTGTTTGTGTTACTCTATGTATTTTTACTACTGTTTACCATCGCATTTGGAATTGTGAGGTCATTTCTTCAGGTCGTAGTTTGTATGGCATCCCGCTGTTGAAGAGATCCTTGTATCGCATATGAACTCCTCTTAGATACATCCAGGTAGTGTCGATCTTAGCATAACCAACATACTCGAAGTCAAGTACCTTCAGACCCAGATCATCAATGAGCTTTGTAAGTAGAGGGTTAGCTTAAGAGTGAAAGAAAATACAATAATAATAATAGTTATAATAAAATAATAATATTAAGGAATTTATTTAGCAAGGGTGAAATTATTGTCCACTATTAATCTCCCTTGCGGGAATCAAATATTAATTTGTAAAGATCCAAACGCAAAGACAAACTACAGATAAACACAAATACTATCTAACGAAGAAAACGAAAACTCTGAAATAGAACAGATTATTCAACATTGAACTTACTTCTTTTGAGTTATAAGTATAACAAGCAGTAGTAAACTGAAAAATATACTTATGAGTAATTAAGCTTTAATCCATCTAACACAACTGATGTGCTAAGCATTTATGTTTGACATATGTTGGTGTGCTGGTAAATAATAAGGCGTCCGGTTTGTGCGAGTCATCCACCAGATTGGGAATATGGATTTGACTTGTTTTAAGACGGTTTTTTTGTAACGCATATCTAACATATATATGCACGATCGCACATACACTTACAGGTTGTCCGAAAACGCAAACATCCAAGTTCTGCCTCAAAATCAGGAACTCCTGCAATTTTTGTCGAATGATGCTTTCCACCAACACGATTTGAGTACTCATAAATTGTGATCGTCTGATTCTTGTTTCGCAGTTTCCAAGCCGCATATGTGCCCGCTATACCAGCTCCAACAATGGCGACGTCGTCACATCCGGTCATGTCTGTGCTTCTGTAAAAAAAAATGGAATCTATATCAATAAAAACGTAAAAAACAGTCCAACCAAAAACAAAGAGTGAAGTATAAATATGACTAGAGAAGATTTGTCCCTAAAGTCTCCATCTGTGTTTATAAATTGCAATAAGAAAATTGTGGTTGTGTTGAATACGATGATTGTAGCACGAATCATCGTCTGAACTTAGGACTTTCGAAAACCGATGCCGAATACATTTATCAACATTATCAAAATTACCAGTGATGACATGACCTGCTGGAGCATAGCAAAATTTGGATGTGTTACATTCACATTCCTTAGGAGTGTTATTTATTATCTCAATGTCAGAAACTATTTTGTTGCAGTTGAAAATAATATTTCTAATAGGTTTTGTATACTTATAACAAATTACAGGACTTTCGGAAGGTTTGAAATATTGAGGGATAGAATCAACTACATGATTATCTCGAAAAATACTAGGCATGTCAATGAAATCAATACCTTTATTAAGATATAGTATTTTTACAAAATGCCTGACGTGATCAGACTGCTTGTCAATATGGGGTCGGAGAACATATTGTGTGTAGCTTTGAATTATAGAAGCAGTGTTATACAAGGGATCTGTACGAATGAACATTTCTGCTTCCTCGTCGATCAACTTAAGTGAAGAAATGGACAAAGAGGTAAGCCGTGAAAGCATAGAATGCTTTCCAGACTGTTTACAAATAATATGTAAATCAGCGACTGATATAATTACACGCGATTTACGTTTGATGTTACCATTACGCCTACGACAATGAGACCTAGAGTTAAGCTTTCGAATAGAAAATTTAGAAAAAATATCAATATTATGATCTTTTGAAATATTTCCTTCTTGATAAATATTGTCAGTAAGGCCGAGTGGATATGGTGTCTGTAAGTTGTTCATCCACTTAAGTCCTGCAATATGTCTAGCTTTATTTGTAAAGCTTTCAGTAGCATCATTATCATAAATTATATATTCAACCGATTGAGCAGTAACGTTACTAAAAGCATGACCTGACTGACGAAATTGTTGGTACAAATATTTTTTATTTTTTTTAGGATTACCTGCATCATATTTACGTTCACGAAATCGAACTTTTAAAGATCGACCTTTTGTCCAACATATTGTTTACCGCAGCGTGGTGCATTTCAAGTCAAAACATAAATGACTTGAGATGTACGTCATTCAACATTTAAAGCTAGACATACATTAAACATTTTACCATTAACAGCTGATTTGATGGTGGACATGCAACATAAATAATTGTAACAACTGTACCTCTTAGCATTGCACTTACTAATAGAGGGAAACACCCTGCGTCTTGAATGAACTCTAAAAATTGTAATTGTTTTTTTTCTTAATGTATCTAGATAGATTGATTGGAATTTCAAGTCGGAGAAAACTTATAAAATATGGCTTGATTTGTGTATACATTTATGTTTTGTACAAAAGTATTCTTAAGGCGTTGGTTAAAAACAGATAAACATATGTTCACGTTCCCGACACCCTGTAATAACCGTACCTCATAGAATCTTAAACGGGATAAGCTATTTTTGACAAAAGACGTTCGATTTAGTTGGCACTTTAATCATATAATAATTTATCCTTCATAAGTCCCCGTAGATAAAATAATTTTGAGTTGATATTTTACACAAAGAAATGATTTGTAAAAATGTAAGTACAATTAGCTTTTCCAAAGCCACAAACTTCACTGTCATAGTTTAAAATAGGCAGTAATTAATTTATCAAACAATTCAAGCGTGTGCCTTGTATATATGCTTATAAAGTTAAACAAATACATTTTAAATTTAAAAATTGCCCTTTTGTTCTTGTCCCAATAATTGTGTTAGAGCTTCAGTGAAATCCCCACTCGTTGTATTAATAATAACCAAATATGAAAGTGTATTCACAATTGCTGTATCAAATGTATAGTAATAAAACATTAGTCTTTTCTTCAATATTTCTCCATTTCTGAATACCATTACCTTAGTCATGTCAATGTTGTCTTTAAGCTTCATCCTTGAACAATAATTATGCAGTATATTCAATCATGATTATAATTCTACGAACGTGTTGTCAAATAAAACAATATCATCCGCATATAGTAATAAAAACAACTTAAGGGAACCAATATCCACCCGGTGTAACCGTTCACGTAATAAACATTTTCTATTCCTGTTCGACTTTGTTATCCACTTCTATGTCATTCAAATACATTGAAAAAAGGAAAACCGACAGGCATTCCCCTTCACGAACCCCTAAGTGCTGAGCTTTGCTAAATTTCAAAGCATTTATAATGGGTCTTAAAATGAAATATATTTAATATACTCGGACAATCCATCCGCTTAATGTTTAGTTTGCCCTATGGAAAATCCAAAATAACGTCAGCAGAAAATATTCATTTTTTTAAATGCGTGCACAGTTAATAAAAGAGACTGCCCTTCAAAACATATGTTCGTCCCACTAATAAATGACACATAAATTCATTATATGGTACTATGCCACATAACATCATATTTTCTTCTCTTTTCCCCCTTAGTGTCATATTTTGTTTATTATATGCATTTCTCAAATTACTTCCTATTTACTCAAATCGTAAGAAAATATAAATGTATAGAGTATGACATAAGTGCTTATTATTTTCACTCATGGGTTTGGAAACACATTAATTTAGGAACAATTTATAAGGACAATTGCCTCTTGAATGTAATTTGGAAGAAAAGTATATATATAAAAAAACATGTTTTCAGGTGATATATTTTTCAAATCAAGTGTTTTTATCGTGAAATTAATTGATAAAGAAATAATATCGAATACTATCATATAATTGGGGTATAAAATAAGTATAAAAGTAGAACCAACAAGGCAGAATTAGTAGGCAATATAAATAAAACACAAAGATGCTCGTGTATATATAAATACAAAACAATAATAGGAAGGAAAGCCAAAAAGAAGGTACCAATGACTAGGCAGAAGCCAGAGCAACACGAGAATAAACCAATGAGGACACGACACGACAAGATTGCAGACAAACATCAAACTTTTGGGCTTTAGATAGACGTTATCATAGGGTCTACAGCCTGTCCGGTCATCGCACAATTAAAGAGGAAAGCATTGTGGCGAACTGTAAATGGGTCCACCACCAAGCTTGCAGTGCGTTGCAAAATGATAAGGTCATAACGTATTTTGATAAACCTTTAAACAAATTTAACAAAGATAGTATGAATAAATACTGATAAAGGTGATCTTTTGGGAGCAACAAACACAACAAACAAGAAGGCCAAAATGTCGCTGAACACAAAACCTTCAACATGGTATAAGTTTCACATGTTTTAAAAAGGAGTACACTTACCATTGGTGTTATCTTGCCGTTCTTCCTCCCGCGATTTTAATTTCGATACTTCAACTGAAATATGGCAACACGAATGCAACAATATAACACATCATATTTTATACAACTTGAACATATCTGTCCACATTAAGGCATAATATATTTGTGAATAAGGAAACAACGCAAAACAAGACACGTATTATTATAATAAAATTAAATTGAACTTATAACAAACAGTTAGACTAGAAATAAAGAAATAACGCACCAGCCAAAACGACAACGGCTGCTACACACCCAACTAGCAGAAGTCCAACCACAACGATTCCAAGTCGATGACAACTCGACTTACCACCAAACGACTCACTTTTTGATTCCATTGTCATCTGTATATATAAATGCAAGCAAGTCAGAATAGTTTTTCAACACTACTACTACTACTTCTACTACTACTACTACTACTACTACTACTACAACAACAACTACTACTACTACTGCTACTACTACTAGTACTAGTAGACCTGTACAAGAAATGGCGCGCGCCCCATGTGATCCGGCATGCATAGGTTATACTTGTTGGATTTAGAGGGTGGTAGAGGCGCCGGGCCCGCTCCATCCCTGAACCGCCTTAGTATATGATAAATACACTTTTATCCCCTATGCCTTACCCTAACATTGCGCAATTGCGCCATAGACGGGATAGTGAAGATACTGTGTCTAAAACGTTCTGGCCTCCCACTCCTGCGAGTTTGGATCCCACTGGGAGCTCGAATTGTCAAGTGAGAAAATGTCAATTCTTTAAGGGCTTCTTGTAGTGATAGTTGTCAATTCCTTAAGGGCTTGTTGTGGTGTGGAATAATATTGATATTTTCTATTTCAGACGGTCTAAATATAAAGAATGAAACTAAATTACCCTTTATTTACAAGATTATTTATTGCGGGACAGCAATGTGTGCTATCCAAGATTACGCATTAGGATACATTTAAAGGGACAAGTGGCAATTAATATGCTTTTTTTTGTTAAGTCGCGGCATTCTGTTAGTTGTTTTACACATTTGAACAGTGCTAATAAATTGCTTTACATATTCCAAACTGTTGATTAGATTGCACCAATACATGTATTTAAACCTATGGTAGTAATGAAAACTCAAATTGTACTACCTTGTATTTCAATATCTAACCCTGTGGGGTTTTGAAAAACTGATAGATTGTGCAGCGCGTGAGCTTATCGCCTTGAATGCACACTAGAACAATTGAATTTATCAGTTAACCCTAACATCAAAATGGATGAGGCCGCCACTATTGAAGTTTAGTTTTTTTTCTTTTACAATGTATGCTATACATGAGTGCTCATTTATTAAAGAATTGTTTTGCATTTTTTCAGCGTTTATGCGGTTTTAAACGCCGGTAGTAATCCATGAATCGCGTTAGTGCTTTATGGTATATTTGACATTCACTACCGGCGTTTAAAACCGCATAAATGCCGCTCGAGGAAATGCGCTTCGTGGACTTTTCCTTTTACTACCGGCAAAACCAAATAAACAACGAAAAAATGCCAGTTAATTCTTGCATTTACATTATTTTGCCGTCGCTATAGTAGTATCAGCAAAAATAATAACGATAACAAAAAGTAAAAGAGAAACCACTACTGTCAGAGTCTTTTCGTCCATTTTCTATTAAGACACACTGGATGCAAGCACAGTGCGTGTATGCAGTGCGTACATTTAGTTCAACCCTTGAAGTGGAATAGCCACGTTCTATGCGTGCGAAGCCGAGCGTAAATAGTCCCATCTACTTGGAAAATTAAGTATATTTGAGATTAAACGCTGTATTGTTTCAAAGGAAAGAATCAACAATGCAACAATTATTAAATTAATTAAACCAGTTTTCAAAGACGGTATGAAGCGAATATCAACTGTCTTAGGTGAGGCTTAGAAAATGAAGCATGGCAAATAACTTGTCGATTGCAAAAATGATATATTTCTCTGTAAACTACCTCATCATATTATGTATGCCATCTAGTTTAATACATTCTAAAACAATGACGGTTGGCTGTTTGATTGAATGGTGATATACGATATTATCAGCACATTTTAGGCTATACATGAAGGTCGAGTTTTTGTAGTAGTAGTAGTGGCAGACCTCACACTACTACTACTACTACTACTACCACAACTATCACTTCTATTACTACTACTACTACTTCTGCAATTGCTGTTACTACTACTACATCTGCTACTACTACTACTATTACTACTACTACTACTACTACTACTACTACTACTACTACTACTACTACTACTACTACTACTACTACTACTACTACTACTACTACTACTACTTCTACTACTACTACTTTTACTACTATTAAGACTAATTATGATACCTCAGTTGCAACATCCTGACACATTCGTGTAACTGTAACGGCGAGCTGTAAGACGTGACATTAGAAATAAAAGACATTGGAAACTCCAACCCGTGTGGTCCTTTTATGAATATACGGAAAATGTTTTGTCGATGTGTTTATAAACATGCAGTGTTTGGTTAATGTATTTATTAACATACAATGTTTGGTTGTGGATAAAACTCTGCACAGCCGTATAAACATAGTATCTGCTATAGACATTCCTGGATTTTTGCTGTGTTTCGTTAGGCATATTCGATTATAGATTTGGTAAAAAAGCATCATATACTTTCGCAAAATATAACTTCTTTAACGGACGCTAGGGATCGCAGACATGGTGGGTACACTAGATATATAAAACTATAGTTTGTCATAAACTGATAAGTTCAAAAACGTTAAACCTGGAAAACTATAACACTGCTTAAAAAGATTGTGTTCGAGCTGGAAACCTAAAACGAAAAGAAACGAAAATGAAGAAAGCAACAAAGTTGAATCAATTTTGTCACAATCACAAATGACCATATGGGAAAGGAACGTTGTCGCAAGATGACCCTAGTGGTTTGGACTAACTCAGGAAAGAATTGATGTCGGTGAATGCATTTATATAAGTTTAATACAACTTTTAAAACATGTTAAATATATATACAATTAGCAAGAAAGACAAGCGAATACACAGATGAAATGACTGTTCTCATGCACGTATAAGACGTTCGTAGTATTCACACGAATACTGAATATGTCGACTATCTATATATGAAACGAAAATGTTGTTCAAGTTACAACACTGTCGATGATAAAAAAAACGTTACAAAGAATGATGATCTAACGCGACGTATTGATGCGCGAGAGCTCATGAATATGATACGGGCCTCCAGTGATCGGTGAGTGTCATCAAAAGCCTTCTATAAGGGTTGATGACGCGATGAGCAAGCCTCCAACGAGGTTGTGTGTTGAAGTTCCTCCACTGAGGTCTGATGATGGGCTCACCACGTGTCCCGGGGGTTGTTGCTCCTATGATAACCTGACCATGTTGTCCAAGTACGGGGAACGTCTAACCCGCTCATTACGTTATGCGTTGAATCACCCAAAGGGCATACACACCCAAAAGGCTTAGCTCCACTCCGCTAATAAAGTTAACTTCAGAATCATATTCTAGTTGTATCAAGTTAATATTTGAGAAACATATAAAAGCTCACGAAACAAAATGGCGACGACCATTGAATACCAATGTACAATAACATTTCATAAAATAGATATACTGACCACATATTGCCTGTGAAGTTCACCCGTTTTAAACGACTTCTCCAATCAAAGCAACTTTCAACATTCCCGGCCACGACTGGAAATCAATGCACTTTATAACCCAACCTTACGCCCAACCATCAGTTCCCACGTTCATTCCGTGATCCACAATTTTCATATCTACACGAAAGGACCCTTAAACAAGTTTGCCCTTTAGAGAGATAGATTGCAAAATACCTATAACTTTACATGCATTAACGCACATATAAACTTATTGAACAGCCCTGCCGTAGCTCCGACAAAAACGCTATGAAAATGCTCGCTTTCCCGTGATACATGAATATATCATGCAAATGGTGAATATGTTTCAACTGAACAATGGATTAGCATGTGACTGACATATTTCGTCAAGTGCTTACAAGAGCTATGTACGACCAATACGCTCTATCCAAGATTATTTTGTGATAAACATAAAAGTATCCAAACAAAAGAAAATGTCGAAAATGCAAGACAATCAACAAGAAGAGAACCGTGACGAAACGAACGCTATTACTGATGTAATATATATAGGCAAACACCATGTTAACATTATCAAGTGAATACAAAGCTAACGGAACTATTAAATCATGATAAATGACGTATTGGAGCAAAGGCAGTAGGAGCTTCTCGTGCCCGCTGAAGTACAAGATGGTAAAACATTTGAAAAGGATGAAGAAAATGATAAAAACAATAAACAAATACAAATGTTGAATCCCGAAAATTAAAACCAAAAGCTGGAAAACGAACGAAACAAAATGGACAGTTTGAAGAGAAAGATCTAATTCGTTTTACGATGTCTTGTCAATTTGAGTGCTGAAGACAGGATAATAGCGAAGTTGTGTACTCTTAAAATCGATTTAAGCTAACCGGTGGACCATATTGCCCACTGACCGTTCCAAGTCGGTAAGAAATATAAAAAGATCGGACAGGGAAAGTAGCATTCAAGGAGGACAGTCAACCACAAAACACAGAAACAAACATGTAAACAGACAAACAAGAAGTCAAATGTAATAATAAATGCAAACAACATCACAAACACAAAAGGGTTGACAATAGGGCTACCGCCTTGGAACGGTCAGTGGCAGAGTAGGCCACTAGGGGTTTAAACAGGTTCTAGGGTGCACCAAACCTCACACTTACCCTACTGTCATCCCATTAAAACAGAACACGTCGGTAACACTGTCTTCACCACATTTTCTGTTGTATGTTGTCTTTTTCATTATATGGTTAATTTGCTCGTTGTTTGTGGTACAGTGCGGATATACGGTGCCATTGCGTTTGGATACTGTGATTTTATAGATCCATTTTTCTCATTACTGAATGAGACCAGTACGGAGAAGGATTGACATTCAATTAAATGGAATAGATTAAAAACCAAAATCAACAGATATTAAGAATCTGGTGGAGAACTACTGAAACAGCGAAAAAATGGTTTTAATACCGCCCACCGATACGGCAAAAAGAAAGAAAACAGATACTGTGAAGATCATCTCTAAAATGAAAAAGAGCCAAAGAGACATTTAAAGACACATGAATCTTTGTAAATAAAGATTTGACATTCATAAATTAGATGATATCAATACTGATATGGCTTGGTTGAAGAATGTATATCTCTTTCAAAAGAACAAACTATGTTTCGAGGAATACCGATAACGTGGTCTACCGTTGAGCAACTTAAATATGTGAATATGACAAGTATTCGATCCGGGTATGTGAACTATAATGTTTCACTTACCTACTTGCATAAAAAAGATATAAAAGTCCAACAGGAAATGCAGCATTAAATGACCACAGTCAACCAAAAGCATGCATAGAAACAATCAACAATCATAAAAATGAATAAAAGGCAATATATGGCATCACAAACACAAAATGGTTGACAATAGGGTTACCGCATTGGAACGATGAGTGACAAAAAAGGCCGATGGGTGTTCAAACCACATAGTGTAAACATAATCTAAACAGTCATTAGTAAAAAACGCTCTAATAGTGTTACGTGCCACACATACATTTATTTCTCTAGCGAAAGTGTTTTGAATGAGAGCAATACGTTTTCTTTTATAAGGTGATGTAGTAAGGCTGTATATAGTGTAAAACACTGGTGTTGGTGTACCAATTGTGTGACCGTGATAGGTGATATTTCATAATCAGTGGCAATATAGATCCAAAAAACTTAAATGTAAAATTTGAATGTTAATACAGAAGTGCAAAGAGTAGGTCACTGCCATTTGCACTGACATTCTTTGGAACTTGTTTAGATATAAGCATTTGTGAAGTTTGAAAGTTGCTGGTTATAGCGTATAATGTGCAATGAAATCAATGAGAGGCCAAACTTGAGTCCACGGTCACCATTTAAATAACTTGGCAGAGGAGAATAATCTCATGATATATGCGTGCTGTTGGTTGACTATGGTCCTAGAATGCTACATTTCCTGTTTGACCTTTATATCTACTTAGACCTCTAACTCTTGTAGTTTCAGAGAAAGATATTTATAAACATTCCTATATAACCCTATATAATAAATACTAAAATGGGGATCCTTTGGAAGCAACAAACACAAACAAAATATTAAAAAAATAGCAGACTCGGTTTATGGAGTTGGCTCATGAGAGGTAATATAATTTGCTACACCTCTCACGCGCCCTAAGCCACAACGAATGGACTTGAAAGATGAATACATGTGAAGATAAGACACCACAAACACAAACACTACTAAAGTGTAGTCGGGGAGATTTTCAAGCCGACAAACAGCATTAAACAAAAGTTAGTGTGAATGTCAATAAATACTGAAAAGGTGATCCTTTGGAAGAAACAAAAACAGACAATAGATAAAAGTAGCAGACTCGATTTTATAAGAGAAAATATAATTTGCAACACCTCTCACAATTCCTTGCAAAACACTGACTCCCGGATCCCCGTCAATTTTGACCATATGGTCATTATTTAATCAAATATTGGTAGGGAACTATAAACCTATGCTACATGTTAAATATTAGACATTTTCGCCAGGTATAGAACTACCGTTTATAGACAAATTGTTGGTATCCGTATGTGTACGAGCTGTTCACCCATTGTCGCAGATTTGTTTTTATATTGCTATGAAAGAGAATTCATGTTGAGTCTGTCACAAGATACCCAGACAGATGTTATTGAAGAAATATAAAAAGATCGGACAGGGAAAGTAGCATTCAAGGAGGACAGTCAACCACAAAACACAGAAATAAACACGCAAAAAGACAAACAAGAAGGCAAAAGTAATAATAAATGCAAATGACATCACAAACACAAAAGGGTTGACAATAGGGCTACCGCATTCGAACGGTCAGTGGCAAAGTAGGTTCTAGGTTGCACCAAACCTCACACTTACCCTACTGTCATCCCATTAAAACAGGACAGTGTAAATAAAGAAATCTCCGCCATGATCTAATCTCTAACCAACAAGGCAGCATCAATAGGCAATATAAGTAAAACACAAATATGCTCGTGTAAATATAATACAAAAAAACAATAGCCTAGAAAGCCACAATGAAGGTACTCAATGACTTGGCAGAAGCCAGAGCAACAGGAGAATAAACCATTAAGGGCACTTCAAGAAAGATCATAGACAAACATAAAACGCCACCGTCTCAATGGGCTTTAGGTAGGCTTCATGTGGTAGGGTCCACAGCCTGTCCAGTCATCGTACAATTAAAGAGGAAAGCATAGTGGCGAACTGTCAAAGGTCCACCACCAAGCATGCACTACGTTGCAAAATGATAGGATCATAACCTCTTTTGATAAACTTTTTAACAAGTTTAACAAAGATAGTATGAAAGTGATCATGACCAAGAATCTTACGAAGTTTATAAATCACATCACCATAGAAGTCAGGTTGTGATAGTCCTTGTCGCAGAAGTGTCCTTAAATTACTTATATTTGAAAAGAAGATCAGAGTTACGATAATACAATTTTGCAAAGGTTTTACGAAGTTTATGGTAAGGGTAACCCTGATTGAGTAGCGTTTTAGTTATACAAAGATTACGAATATTAAAGTCCTCAACTCGAGTACAAGTTCTTGTAAAACGAATAAGTTGAGACACATACACCCCATAAGAAGTTGCTCGGGGAACATCCCCATCCAAGTGGGGATAATTAACAATGTCAAAATTAAAATCATCTCTCTTGTCTTAGATTTTGCTAATTATTTCACCTTTTTCAATCGAGAGATCTAAATCAAGAAAAGAAGCGTTATTATCAGATATATTAGCTTTGTTAAGCTGAAGTTCTTTAGGATAAATATTATTAACCATAGTTGGAAAGAAAGCTTGTCAATGTTCAATATGTCATCCAGATACCGAGAGGTGTCATTGAAGGCTTCAATAACATCTGCCTGGGTATCTGGTGAAAGACTCAACATGAAATCTCTCTCATAGCAAAATAAAAACTAATCTGCGACAAGTGGTGCACAGTTCGCTCACATAGGGATACCAACAATTGTTTGTTCACACACTTCATAGCAAGTCCACATAGTATAATTGTCTAAACTGCCGTTAGTAAAAAAACGCTTTAATATGATTACATGCCCAAAATGTAGTATTTTCTCTAGCGAATGTTTTTTGAATGAGCGAAATTAGCTTGTCTTCAATAAGGTGATGTGGTAAGGTTGTGTATATTGTAGAGAAGTCATAAGTGCTTATTGATGAAACTTCACCTTTATTGAACATTTTATCAAGAACGTCTCCTGAATTTTTTAGAGACCAAAATAAATTAATCCCAGGGGTTTCATAAGTTTTATCACAATTTAGTTTAACGTGACCTTTATCGTCAGTAAGACAAGAAAGTAAACGTTTGGAGATTATTGTTGTGGTGCAGGCACTAGAATTCGAAATAAAGCGAGCCTTATACGGATGTTTATGTAATTTAGGAATCCAGTACATAGTAGGCAGTTTATTTTGCTTATCATTTACGCCAGCCTTGACA
The DNA here is from genome assembly GCA_037043455.1 of Cyrtodaria siliqua. Taxonomy (NCBI): domain Eukaryota; kingdom Metazoa; phylum Mollusca; class Bivalvia; order Adapedonta; family Hiatellidae; genus Cyrtodaria; species Cyrtodaria siliqua. The sequence continues at coordinate 23,662 of JAWPHD010012577.1, forward strand.
GTAGTGCACCGAGTGATATGTGCGGAAACAACATCATCCTCAGTGGAATTAACTGAAGTATACGAATTGGTGCTGCCGAGTTCCAGAGATAAAACTTTGACGTAATGTAGGCGTCAAACAATAATAACATTATTAGCTGCTTTATCTGCAGTAACTACAACAAATTTATTATGAAATTCCTGAATTCCCGATTTTTGTCTACGGTCTTGTCTTGTCGTGCCCTCAACGGTTTTTTCTCTTGTTGCTCTGGCTTCTGCCAAGTCATCGAGTACCTTTTTTGTGGCTTTCTAGGCTATATTTGTTTTGTATTTATATATACACGAGCATTTTTGTGTTTTACTAATATTGCCTATTAATGCTGCCTTGTTGATTAGAGAATAGTTCCTGGCGGGGATTTCTTTATTTACACTGTTCCGTTTAATTGGGATAACAGTAGGGTAAGTGTGAGGTTCGGTGCACCCTAGAAACTGGTTTAAACACCCAGCGGCCGTTTGCCACTGACCGTTCCAAGGCGGTAGCCCTTCTGTCAACCCTTTTTGTGTTTGTGACGTTATATGCCTTTATTATTATAATTGCCATTCGTGTGTGTCTTTGCGTGATTTTGGGTTTACTGTGCTCTGTGAAAGCTGCATTTCCTGTTCGTATATTACATTTACATCTATTTCTTGTCGTTTTATAGGCGTTTTTAAAGATGTTATTGTATGAGAGACCATAAACTTATGCTACATGCACAATATTATACCTCCAACTCTTATAGTTTTAGAGAAGAAATTTTAAAGGGTTGGACCAACTATAAACCCATTGTCACCATTTAAAGAAACCTCAGGGTCTTAAGCTTATGATACGTGCAACAGATTAGACCTCTACCTAGTACTTTTAATTTTAGTTCTTTTAAAGAAATCTGATTTTGATTTAGAAGCGGGAGAGAGCTCTGGTAACTGGAGTCAACTACCGTTTTTGCCACTGCTATTATGGATCTTTTAATTTCTTTATTAGGTACTCAATAACATAAAACCAGTTAGAATCTGTTACCCTGTGATGGAGAAGTAATTGAATGGCTCATTGTCTACATTGCATGCACCTCAAATATTGTATTGTGAGATATCGTAACATGTCCAAGCCTCTAAAATACCGCTTTAAGAAATGTAGTTAAATAACATTAACATTTAGATTACCGAGATAATTGGATTTAATTACGGGGCGTAGTGTCAATCACTCCACGCCTTATAAACATAAGGTAATATGAATACAATTTTGAGTTATTTATGATCTTGTTTACTTACATTCCATTAGTGCGGTTAATACAAGTGCGGCGAGGTTAGTAAATTAAATTAGGACACTTACCCGTCATTTAGATGTGTTATTTGAGCATGCGTGCTGGCTATTTTGAAAGATCAACATGGGAGGTTATGGGTAAACTTGCCATTGAGCATGCGTGATAATGAGAGGATGTATACAAGTGATAGATCGATAAGGAGGGAGGTCTTGTGTCTTAAATCTTTGAGCGAGAATAAGAACGTTTGATAGTTTGATAGTTTGATAGGTTAATGAAACGAGGGATTATTTTTTAACAGTATCGAATATCGATTTAAAAAGGTCTATATGCTTGTCTTAAAAAATGAGTATCGAAAAAGCACGTATCGTGTTATTAAAACGTAGTATCGAATTATAAAGGCGAGTATCGAGTTATAAATGCGAGTATCCTGTTATAAAAGCGAATATCGAGTTATAAACGTGTTTGGTAAAAGTTATCATGTCATAAAAAAATATTACACTATACGTAATCATATTAAAAAGTCACCCTTACAGTCAGTGTCGCGTAATTTTGTAGGACCACTTTCTTCGCCTACAAAAAAACGTTCACTTTGCCCTGATTGTACTCATTGCTTTTTACTTTACATTATATCATGTTTTCCTGCATAAAACAAATAACAAAATAGAAACATTATTTACTTAAAAGTACCCGTCTTTATTTACACTGTCTCGTTTTATTGAGATGACAATATGGTAAGAATGAGGTTTGGTGCAAGGCGAGAGGGGAAAAATCGGGGTCAGTAAGATTCTTTTCTAAAATTAAATGCTATGATAACGGGATCATGCAATTATATTTCTTTTCATCATCACAAACCGTTTGGCCAATGGATGTGTGGTAAAAATATCAAAAACACTGTTAAAGATGCTAACTCTTTCAAAACCCCTTTTGATTTACCTTATACACGTCGTGTATTTCTAAATTAGGATGTGCAGATTTCTGAATTTGGATTGCTCACATGGGTCATTAATTATAAAAACGTTACGATATATTTTTTCAGATGTGAACAGTTTCAGTTTTCTAATTTGGTGGGGTTATATACGTATTCGAGTCACAACATATCAACATAATTATTATATATGCTAAAAACTACTTGGCGTATACAGTCGTGCGTAAATTGGACCCTGTAAAGGGGGTATTTGCACAAACAAATTCAAAATTGGCTATTTACGAACTATGAAATTGTGATGGTTACTCCTTCTACACCCTTTTATACGTCTGCAAAAAATGATAGGCCTACATTTTGGCTCTGTGTTCATAAAAGACTTCGCATTTTGTATCTGTCATGTTTCTTGTAATTTTCCTTTTTAACGTTTTTTTGTCGAAATGTGTTTTTCACCTTATGCTAAAAGTATAAAATATAGATATAAAAAATGAACAGCAAAAGTAGCATTGAAGGACGACAGTCGACAACCACAAACACACACAGATACAAAGAACAACTTTAAAGATTAATAAAATGCCAAATAAGACATCACAAACACAAATAAGGCCTCTGGGGGTTTACACCAGGATCTAGGGTGCACCAAACCTCACACTTACCCTACTGTCAACCCAATGAAACGGGACAGTGTAAATAAAGAAATCCCCGCCATGAACTATTCTCTAACCAACAAGGCGGCATTAAAAGGCAATATAAGTGAGACACAAAGATGCTCGGGTATATATAAATACAAAAACAAATAGCCTATAAAGCCACAAAGAAGGTACTCAATGAGTTGGCAGAAGCCAGAGCAACAAAATAATAAACTATTGAGGGCACGACAAGACAAGACTGCAGACAAACATAAAACGTCACCGTCCTTTTGGGCTTTAGGTAGACGTCATCATAGGGTTTACATTACAGCCTGTCCGGTCATCGCACAATTAAAGAGGAAAGCATAGTGGCGAACTGTAAATGAGTCATAACCTACTTTTAACAAGTTTAAAAAATATAGTATGAAAGTGATCATGACCAAGGATCTTACGAAGTTTGAAAATCACGTCACCATAGAAGTCAGGTTGTGATAGTCCTTGTCGCAGAAGAGTTCTTAAATTACTTTTATATTCGGAAAAAAGATCAGGGTTACGATAATAACATTTTGCAAAGTTTATGGCAAAGTTTATGGTAACGGTAACCCTGATGGAGTAGCTTTTTAGTTATACAAAGATTGCGAATATTAAAGTCCTCAACTCGAGTACAAGCTCTAGAAGAATGAATAAGTTGAGATGCATACCGTATACCGGTCATATACTGGTGATATAATTTTAATATATGTACTGTGTTGCACAGATTATTCAATAAAAGGATATGTGTATACATCAGTATTTCGCCAAAAAAACACAAACGGTATAATACCAAAATTGTAAAAATAATGCAAACATCGATTGGTGAAAACATTAATCAGTGTTTATAAAAATGGATATAAAATGCTGCAACACACATGTACATTAATTAATTCTGCAACACACATGTTCATGTATTTGGAGAATTTCACAAATTAAAAACATCCAAAGTAAGTGCTAAGCATGTTTATTATACACCTATTACTAAACGGTACAGCAATAGCACACTACCATATGTTTCTTGTTCATTTGTTTACAAACAGTGGAGTCACATGATCTCATGAATACTTGGCTCCTCCCATCAATTTGAAATTTAATATTTTGGTTTTATGATAATATTTAATTATGAAAATCAGAAAGAAGCATATAACACTATTTTCATAATAATGAAAGAAAATCAATCAAACTTAAACCCGGGGCTAGAGGGCGTGAGCGGTAGCTAGCATATTTCACTACCGCTCATGAACAGTCTCAATCAAACCGAGACTGCAGTATTTCGTATGTGTCGTGCTCGGCCGTTTCCAAAGGTCCATTATCATACTCTTTTTTCAAGCATATGTTTTTTGAAAGATAACTATAACTGCTTGTTATGATTGTTTTAAGAAAATGTGTCCCTGACATAAAACATGTTCAAATATAAAAGGGAAACCACCACCCAGCCATTACCTCCCTTATATACCCCAGTTGGGTCTTTAAGATATAGTAAAGTCGAATGTCGGGACGATTGACAATACAATTTAAGATGTTAATGAATGATTTGGGTGGAATTTCCTTGACAAGTAATAAATTCAATCATTAATTGATCATTTCCACTGTGATGTAACCATTTTAGTAACGGTTAAAGGTAAATGTAGAGTAGCTCCGAATGAGAAGTTGCCCTATATGTGCGTGAATAATTTACATTCTTTTACAGTTTTCATTAGACGAAATTTGAACTGTTGACTGTAATGCATTTTTTGTCGATTCGGGTTTCGTTTTTTTTTCATTTTGGAAAACAACAAAGCGTACTATTGGCAAGATTTGTTGACGAAAACATGTGTGCGTTTCATATTGTTTGTATTTATTTTGAAGATTGTTTTTTTCTGATTTATATTTAAAGCCAACAACATGTATATTTAAATATTTTACATTTGCTACGTGTTTTTGAACATCGGAATTTATACGTCACAGCTGTGATGAAACGTTTCAGATACGAGTAGATTCAATTGCAGTTTAGTGTCGTTTTCGAAGGCCTCAATGCACAACTTATAATTATATAACAGATGAATTTTCGTTTTCCGATCATTTCTCTCTGAAGCTACTATCCAGACGTCAAATGTTTTGTTTTGTTAACAAATTACAAACTCAGACTCAAACATATTTCCTAAAAATTCCATATGGTCAGAAGAATACGGGAATATGCGATGGCTCGCAGTCGACATGCTCATAATTCTAATTTAAAGTTTGGCTTTGGAACATATAGCAGATTTTCGGATGGAAACATTAGGCTTCGAATTCATGTATTTATCATTAAATTTGCGGTGTGGGAGTATAATCAAGCCATGATATATTTATCGTACAAATAAAAATAAGTATAAAAGTCGAACAGGAAATGCAGCTTTCAGAGAACACAGTTAACCCCAAAACACGCAAAATGACCAACATGAATGGCAACGTTAATGAGGAATAAAGGCATATGACGTCAAAAACACAAATAGGGTTAACAATAGGACTACCGCCTTGGAACGGTTAGTGGCAAAAAAGGCCGCTGGGGGTTTAAACCAGGTTCTAGAGTGCATCAAACCTCACACTTACCCTACTGTCATCCCAATGGAACGGGACAGTGTAAATAAAGTAATCCCCGCCATGAACTATTCTCTAACCAACAAGGCAGCATTAATAAGCAATATAAGTAAAACACAAAGATGCTCGTGTATATTTATAAATACAAAAAGCAATAGCCTAGAAAGTCACGCGGAAGGTACTCATTGATTTGGCAGAAGCCAGAGAAACAAGAGAATAAACCACAGGGCACAACAAGAACTGACTGGAAATACAAATCTGCGACAAGGGGTGCACATTTCGTACCCATAGAGATACCAACAATTTGTCTATACATGGTAGTTCCATACCTGACGAAAATATTATCTTATAGAAAAATAAGTGATTCACAACTTTCATGGCAAGTCCATATAGTGTAAAAACTGCTGTAAGTAAAAAACGCTTAATGTAAAAAAACATAAGTACTTATAGATGAAGCTTGACGTTAATTGCACATTTTATCAAGAACGTCGCCTGAATTTTTAATAGACCAAAATAAATTAATCCCAGAGTTTTCATAAGCTTTCGCACACTATTGTTAAACGTGATCTTTAACGGCAGTGTTGTAGAAACTATGCAAATGAAGGCCGAATCATAGTTCGGTATTTTCAATCACAATTTGCCTCGTCAATTTCCGTAAACGTTCAAAATACCGGTTTACGGAAATCGACGAAGTTGTTCCGTTGTTCAGTGTTGTACGGAGAAGGCCGAGTCAACATACAATATACGACGTCATCATATATACATGGGCAGATATACTAATACATTTTCCTGAAGATCCTGTGTTAGAGTTAAATGGAATAAATAAAATCTCACATTTGCACATCATTTAATATTCAATTTATTAAACTCATTGGCAAAATTTGAAATTGCATCATATAATTTTATCCAACTTGTTTAATACCGAGCAGAGTTCGACTGGCGCAGCGAATGATAACACCTGTGCACGTTTTGAAATCGTACCTGGCTGGGCACCGGAAGCGCCGCCATTGATGAAATTATGTTCGGCAATTTCGGATTTTTTCCTCAAATCATCAGTCTGTTTCACTTGGACGATTGTGTCTCTATTTGTAGTTTGATAAACGCTTATTCAAAGTATTCGTACTAGCTCGGCCAATCCCGTCATTCTTCAGAATATTGACGAGTAGTTTCGAATGAAGCCATATTTATTAAATGCATTAAAAGAATGCTTATCATTAGCAGTTGTTTTATTATTTGTTATTGATTGTCAAATTTAAACTAACCTTCAATGTTTAATATAAACACACTCGTGAAAACGTAAAACTCCACATATTCAGTCAATAGACAATCCACATGACTGTTTAGTATCTTAACCTGGAACTATCCATCAAGAACATACAACATACAACAGAAATATAATCTTCAGAGTATTATCTAGGGACGCTGGAACCAGAAATGTACTTTACAAATATAATGTTCATACCGTACACATCCTTTCGCACACTAGTCAATAGTATAGTTCATGTACATTTCAATATATGACATAACATGACATAAAGGTCATTGAGGTAAATCTTGCAGGGGTGTAGCATGGCAGTCCTTTATTCCTGGGAGTAATATGGAAAAACGAATCCTTAAACAAATGAAAATGCAATAACAATCAGAGAGGGAAGTGGGATAACAGTGGGAAATTACCACATTTTGAGGGGTGTGTGGGGGCGATTGGGGGCGGTTGGAGGGGCATTAAACGTCTACTGTCCTGACAAATATCGCTTGTAAATGTACCATTTTAGTCCAAAGATGAAAACAAATTCGAAGGATACCACCACCCCACACTCACGCAAACCCCCACCTGACCTTGTTTTTTTTTTACTTTTTGGGGAAGTGGGTCGGGGCCCTTTAGAGGGGGCAAAATTCGATGTGAATTGGAAAAAGAGGGAATTTCCACAATGTTAAAATAAAGAAGAAAGCTAGTAGTTTTTGTATATGTATAATGTCGCAGTCTTTCATTTAATACTAAATTTACACCAAGAACATGTTTGAAGGACATGTTATGGCTGGTCAACTAAGAAACAACATTTAAAAGTAAACATATTTTATTTTTTTTAGGGGAAAATTTTCTCAAAAAAGGGGGAAATTATACTATTTCGAGGGGGTAATGGGGCCGAATTTCGCCAAATATGTTGGGTTAAAAAACACTGACCTCCCCTAAACACGCCCAAAACAGACTGTTTTGATGAATTATATAATACTAGTAATCCGTGCACATTTGTTTCTTACTTAATTATTACAATATTTATCATGATTTAAATAAAAATAATGTTTGAGAAGACATTGCTAATAATATGTTTACGCCATAAATGATAATTATGCCGCATAAAGTAGGTTAAATCACAGTCAATATATACTCAGTTACAAAAGAAAGTGGACACTGAATTTTGTTTAGATTTAACTGTATAATTAAATTGACAAATTTCAAAGTGAATATGCCATGTTTGGTATCAAAGTTTTTATCATTCCATTGCCAATATCATGTTTTCAGTTGTTTTTCAATAGGTCGAATCATTAAGGGACTGTCGCTTGATAAAGAGGATAGTGTGTATATGATACATCGAAACGAAAACGTGGTTCCACATGCGTTTGGAACTTTGAATAATAAAAATAAAACATACCCGTAATATAAGTAATAATAACGAGGTCTGATAACAGGTATGTTGGTGTTTTTATGCCACCACCAAAATGAGCGTGGAGGCATATAGAGTTGCCCTCGTCCGTACGCATGTCATTAAATTATAATATTTCCAGCGGGCTTGTATTGAAATACGGCTGTTGTGCATGGAGTGTTAACAAACATTGCCGGACCGGAAAGTGCGGATTGATTCCCCTTAACTATATACTCTGTAGGAAGATTCCCCTTAACTATATACTCTATAGAAAGATTCATAACTATATAGTAGTTACACGCCATCAGTGCTATTGATTCTCACGGCTTGGATTGGATGGGGTGGGCATTTAATTTGCATAATAAGAAACATTGAGCGGTATATGCGTAGATCATTATTAATAATTATTTAACATGTTTGAAGCAAACTATTTTTGATATTATATTTCGTTTTTGAATAGCAGGGGCGTAGCTGGCCGATTTGAATTAGTAGACTGGAGCTCGATTTTAGATATAGTATGTCCTAAAATAATCTGAAACAGTCAATGATTTCGGGCAAACAACTCATTACGTACACGGTATAAATACAAAAGTATACGTTTATTATGTAGGACATTGTATTGAGAGGTTTAAACAGTATGTGTGTGTCATTGCGCTTTAGCCCAGATATATCTCCATTGAGAGCCACATGTTAGACGTTGTTAGTGGGGTCTGGTCTCTGATGGAATACTCCCCACTTCTTTAAATAAGAAGTGCGTCATGACGAATTTGTGAAGACAATTTGGATGGAATATACAGAACATATCTGGAAAATGTGTTAAGCCCAGGCCTGCAGTGTCTAGAGACATCTACCACAATGTATATTGGTTATACTGCATCAATTTATAATTTTCTATTGTAGAGTTGTTGTTATCTAATTTTCAGTAGGTGATACAATCTGTTTTACTCGGTGTTTATCCTTAGATTCTATAGTAAAATAAAATTATTTGGCAAAACAAAAAGACGATAATTTTGAAGATTTTGATTTTTGAAAGATACATAATATTGAATCAATGTGCCTGAATGTGCGTGAACTATGCAGATTTTTAAAAGAATCACACAGTGTATACCTTAATTTTAACATTAAACTTCGTTGAACATCATGGATAAAGACCGAGTTTATCACCTACCAGAATATATTGGTATGTCTTATTTCTGGTCACCGATTGGTCAGTTTTTTTGACGATGCTCTATCAAAATTATGAATAGTACAAATAATATATTGTAGAATAATAAAGAAAACGTGAAATGTTGATATCTCTCATATTTTATTAAATTACCTTTTATTTAAATATACACTTCTCAAAACTGCTAACTACACCGCTACGTTTTGGGTTATATATATCGATGGGTTGAATGTTTTTCAATAAAATAAAAAGGAAATACCAATTCAATCATTTTTACATCATTTCATTTTATTTTTTTCATGGGCAATGCTAGAACTAAACCACAATAAGCAATTACAAACGACCCATGTAAACACTAAAGTCACACTTTTATGAACACGAAATGAAAATGTTATTATCGTCACCCTGATCTTCTTTCCAAATATAAAAGCAATTTAAGAATTCTTCTGCCACAAGGACTATCACAGCCTGACTTATATGGTGCCGTGATTTACAAACTTTGTAAAATCGTTGGTCATGATCACTTTCATACTATCTTTGTTAAACTTGTTAACAGGTTTAGCAAAAGAGGTTATGACCCATTCATTTTGCAACGCACTGCATGCTTGTTGGTGGACCCATTTACAGTTCGTCACTATGTTTTTCTCTTTAATTGTGCGATGACCGTACAGGCTGTGGACCCTATGATGACGTCTACCTAAAGCCGAAAAGGACGGTGACGTTCGATGTTTGTCTGCAGTCTTGTCTTGTCGTGCCCTCAATGGTTTATTCTCTTGTTGCTCTGGGTTCTGCCAAGTCACTGAGTACCTTCTTTGTGGCTTTCTAGGCTTTTGTATTTTTTGTATTTATATATATACGAGCACCTTTGTGTTTTATTTATATTGCCTATTAATGCTGCCTTGTGGGTTAGAGGGGATTTCTTTATTTACACTGTCCTGTTTATTGGGTTGACAGTAGGGTAAGTGTGAGGTTTGATGCACCCTATAACCTAGTTTAAACCCCCAGTGGCCTTTTTTGCCACTGACCGTTCCAAGGCGGTAGCCATATTGTCAACCCTTTTATGTTTGTGATGTCTTATTTGGCATTTTATTCATTTTTAAAGCTGTTCTTTGTTTCTGTGTGAGTTTGTGGTTGACTGTCGTCCTTGAATGCTACTTCTCCTGTTCGATGTTTGTTTGTATATTGAATGTGGCTTTATGTTCTCAGTGATATGCAAAGTAGATATAGAAGTAGAACAGAAGGTGTAACATGCAAGGATCACAGTCTGTCAAAAACATGTAAAGTCATATAGAAATCACGTTCATCCAGGGTACGTTTATTTGTTAAATTGATTCAGGTAAAACACACACACACTGAATCTATGTGAACGAATCGACCCAAAAATGACCTAATTTGTGTATCTGTAAATACATTGAGGGAGAGGATTCCAGCCCCAACCAAGCTTGACTTTGTAATAATGTCGCTCGAAATGATTGGTAGTAGAGGTTGCCGTGTCAACATGAATTTAGTTGCTACGCCACTGATTACAACATTACCTTACCTGGATGGAGATGTACCTCGTGCTACCTCATACGGGGTGTATATAGACTTCAATGATCGAAATCAAGTTATTACAAGTAAACTTCTTCAGCAGGGATTTCGTTATCACAAACTACGTAGATCTTTCTCTAATTTTACCGCCGCAACGAGGGCCTTCTGGAAAAGTACAACACCAACCTTAAAACACTTCTGCGACTAGGCATATCACAACCCTCATTTTATGGAGATGTGGTCTATCAACTTCGAAAATTAAAGGGATCTGACGGGTTTCCTGACCGCTTTACAAATTTAATCGGGAAGTTCGTCAGAAAATAATATAACCCTTTTGTTTTTCAGCGCACTGCATGTTTAGTGATTGACCACTTTACAGTCAGTTATTACGCTTCTCTTTTCACTTGTGCGATGACTGGACTACCTCTTGGGACTCTATAATTGTACCTATTGAAACCCCAACTAAGGGAGGTGGGTGCATGAGCTTTCGTCCCTCGGGTTTTCTGGTCGTACCCTATATTGTTTTTCTCTTTAGCTGCAACTACTATGGTTGTTCAGTACGATTCTGGATACATCCTGAGATGTTTATTATTTTGTATGTGTTTCTTTAGTTAGTTTCTATGGATGTGGACTTTATTGTTAGAGAATTCCTTTTGATGGGATGTAGTTTTATTTACACTGTTTTGTCTATTTGGGCGCTGAAGACAGGATAATAGCGAGGACTGTGCGCATATGAAATCGATTCAAGCTTACCAGTAGGCCTTATTGCCTACTGACCGTTCCAAGTCGGTAACCCTGTCTTCACCACCCTTTCTGTTGTTATTTGTCTCTTTCATTTTATTATCAAATCCTTGTTTGCAGTACAGTGCGGACCTACGATGCCATTGCGTTCGGACGCTGTGGTTTCTATAGGACCCTATATCTCATTTTTAAAGTAGAATACCGATTAAGCCGATGTTAGGAGGGGTGAGAGGTGTTGCACTCTACATTACCTCTCATGAACAGACTAAATAAAACCGAGTCTGCTACATTTATCTTTTGTTTGTGTTTGTTGCTTCCAAGGTATCCACTTTTCAGTATGTATTTACATCTCATATGGTATTACTAATAGTTGTTTTACCGCAAGTAATTGTGAATAGTTTCTTAATATTCCTGCTTTGTTTACATAAAGCAAAACGATGTTCTTAGTTTTGTTTTGATTTGATTAAAAAACTGACACATTTTTTGGCAGAATATCTTCTATTACCATGCAACATATACTCGTACAGCCAAAGTTGAATGATATTCATTCTGGAATTAAGCCCCTTTATTAAGAAAGTTTACTGCTTACATTAACTTATGAATTTTAATGTTGTCTACACATGCACGAACATGAAGTTTAATCTATATTGCGATATAGGAACTCACATTAACATACTGTAATATGTGCGAACGGTGCAGTTTACAGTCAGAGCAAGTTTTTCATAGATTGATGGCTTATTATACTCATGTTTATAATTCCAACTCTCTTTCCATATACATCAATGTTATAGGCAAATTCGGAAGTGGAATTCAGAATCAGCCGAGACAATCGTATTATAACAAATAATGTGGATGATGGCTAACCATATCTTTGTGTACAGCATACATTTATATACAACGATACATTTATGTATCACGATACATTTATGTGAACAACCATACTTTTATGCAAAACAATCCATATAGGTATAAGAATAAATGTATGCACAATCATACATTTATGTACAATCATACATTTAAGTACAATCATACATTTAAATACAATCATACATTTAAGTACAATCATGCTCTTATTTAAACCAAATATTTACGTACAACCATACATTTATGTACAACTATACATGCTGATATACATGTATGTACACCATACATTTATGTACGACTATACATGCTACTATACATGTATGTACATCATACATTTATGTACAACTATACATGTGCGTACAACAATACATTTATGTACAACCATACATGTACTATACATGTATGTACACCATACATTTATGTACAACTATACATGTACGTACAACAATATATGTAGGTACAACCATACATGCATGTAAATTATAAATGTATGTACACCATACATTTATGTACAACCATACATTTATGTACAACAATACATTTAAATACAACATTACTTATATGTACGATCGTATATGTATGTACAATCATACATGTATGTACAAACAAAAATTTAAGGGCACTATACATGTATGTACAATTTTACATTTATATACACTATACATTTACAAAGAACCTTACATTAATGTACAACCACACATTTATGTACAACTATACATTTATGTACAACAATATATTAATGTAAAACCATATATTTATGTACACCCATACATTTATATACACCATACATTTAAATACAACCTTACATTAATGTACTACCATTCATTTATGTACAACTACAAATTTATGTTAACCATACATTTAGGTTCAACCTTATATTTTGTACAAACATACATTTATGTACAACCATACACTGATGTGCAACCTTATATTTTTGTACAACGATACATTTATATACAACTATATATTTATGTACAACCATACATTTATGTACAATCATACATTACAATACATCTTACATGTATGTAAACTATACATTTATGTACAACCATATATTATGTACAACCATACATTTGAATACAACATTACATATATGTACAACCATATTTTTATGTATAATCATACATTTATGTACAACCATACATTTATATACAACCTTACATTTATGTACAACCATACATTTATGTACAACTATGCATTCATGTACAACCAAACATTTATGTACAAACGTACATTAAAATACACCATACATTTATGTACAATCATATATTAAAATAACGTTATGTACAACCATACATGTAAATACACCATATCTTTATGTTACCATACATGTATGTACAACCATATGTTTAAATACACCATACATTTATGTACAACTATACTTTCATGTACAATCATAAATTGATGTAAAATTTAAATGCACTATATATTATGTACAACCTTACATTTATATACAACATACATTGAAATACAGCCTTACATTAATGTACAACCATAAATTGATGTACATGTCACAGGGCTAGAAAAATGTGCAGCCAGACCGGGGCTCGAACCCGGGACCTTCGGACTACCGTTCTGATGCTCTACCGACTGAGCTAACCGGCCAGACAATGCAACATCAATCTACCTGTTAGATATCCATAACCGTGACACACTCCCCCTACAGACTGAAATTCGTCCTCGAATTTCCATGGGTACAGAGAATCATTTCTAATGTTTCTCGGAGTTTAATCAGTCACAGCCACGTTGGGCGCCAAATGCCACAGGGCTAGAAAAATGTGCAGCCAGACCGGGGCTCGAACCTGGGACCTTCGGACTACCGTTCCGATGCTCTACCGACTGAGCTAACCGGCCAGACAATGCAACATCAATCTACCTGTTAGATATCCATAACCGTGACATACAACAATACATTATGTAAACCATACATTTATGTAAACTATACATGTATGTACAACTATACATAGATGTGCAACCATATATTGTTGTACAACCATACATTTATGTACAACCATGCATTATGTACAACGATATATTTGTGTACACCTATATATTTATGAACACCCGTTCATTTATGTACCTCATACATTACATTACACCATACATTAATTTAAATTATACATTGATGTACAACCATATACTGTATTTATTTAAACCAATACATTGATGTACAACCATATGTACAAACATACATTTATATACAACCTTACATTTATGCAAAACCATACATATATGTGTACTTTTCACTTATGTACACCCATATATTATGTACAACCATACATTTATATTTAACCTTACATTCATGTACAATCATACATTATGTACATCAATACATTTAAGTGCACTATACTTTGATGTACCACCTTCAATTTATATACACCATACATTTAAATACAACCTTACATTGATGTACAACCGTACATTTATGTAAATTTATACATTGATTTACAACCATATATATATTTAAAACCATATATTTATGTACACCATACATTTATGGAAACTATACATTAATGTACAACTATAAGTTTATGCACAACCATGCATTTATGTACAACGATACATGCAAGTACAACATACATTTATGTGCAACCATACATTTATGGGAAACCATATATTTATGTACAACCATACATTTATGTACAACCATACATTAAAATACACCAATACGACGATACATTCATGTAGAAATATACATGTATGTACAACCATACATGTATGTACAATCATACATTAAAATACACCATACATTTATTTACAACCATACATGTATCTACACCTTACATTTATGTACACGATACATTTATGTACACCTTACATTGATGTACAACCAAACATTTGTGTACAACGATACATTAATGTACAACCATAAGGTTATGTACAACCATACATTTAAATACACCATACCTTTATGTAACCATACATTTATGTACAACCATATGTTTAAATACACCATACATTTATGTACAACTATAAATTTATGTAAACCAATATATGTATGTATACCATACGTTTATGTACAACCATACATTAATGTACACCATACATTTATGTACAACATACATTATGTACAACATCCATTATGTACAACCATACATCTAAATACACCATACATTTAAGTACACCTACAGTTATATACAACTATACATTTACATACACCATACCTTTATGTAACCATACATTTATGTACAACCATACATTTAAATACACCATACATTCATGTACAACCATACATTTATGTGAACCCATATATTTATGTATACCATACGTCTATGTACAACCACATATTAATGTACACCATACATTTGTGTATCACATAACTTGCAGTGTGGGATTGAAATAATGCGAAGATGTAAATGAACGCAGAATCATCGTTCGCTTTTTTCCGTTCGGCTCGGAGTACATCGGGATTGTCTCTGGCGATGTTCCTAACCGTTTAAGAGCTGGGTTACAGTTATCGACGAGGTAAGTCCGTTCTTCGGCGCTGTACTGAGAAGAACGAGTCAACACACGACTTAAAACATAAGACGTCATATTACGACAACGTTATTTACAGGTATATATACTAATTAATGTTTCTTTATGAGTTTGTTTTAGAGTTATGTGATAAATACAATCTCACATTTGTGCTTATTTAAAATTAAATTTAGTAAACTCTTTGGTTACAATTGATATAATGTTCGGCACAGCCTCACGTCATATAAATTTATCCAAATCGTTTAATAAATTCGATATCAAGCAGGCACGCATGTACGATCCTCTATATACACCATAAAGTTCACTACGCGATATCACTCAACTAGGAAATGTTTATCAATAGTCAGTTATGTTGTGAATTACTAGTTCACAAAAAAAAAAAAATAATTAATTAATATTAATTATGGTCCAGTTGTTCAAAGCTCTGTTAGCTTAACGCTCGAATAGCGGAAAGTTTCAAATTTTATTTTCTTTTGAAATCTATTTCGTAAAACTCAAATTATTTTATTGTTAATTATAACTTTATATGAGGCTATCACATGCCAAATCTTAAATTCAAATATTCATTTATATGAAATTCAGAGAGATTTGAAATGCTTGCTTAACTCTCTGTTAGCTTAACAGAGTGTTGAACAACTGGAACGTGAGAGTTCAAAATATTTAAATTACATTTGATGTAGGGTTAAGTCCATTAAAGTGAATAAAGAAGTAGGTCGTTTTGTTCATCCGTCGGGGTTAATGGTCAATATGTTAGGTATTTTATCAATTTGTTTACAGTTGAAGAACTTTGCGTCGCGCGTTGGTTGGTTTGAATCAAAACTTGTTGAACTAGTTTGTTCCATTTGTAACCTAATTCTTTTGTTATGATAATTTAAACTACGTGATTACATTTTAAACAAAAATAGGAATTTCTAACTTCAAGGCTGACATTTATAATTTAAGAAGGTGTGTATTGAAATATCGCTTGAAGGGGTATTTATATCCACAGCATGATTTAAACTGTACTAATCCATGAAATTGGTAAAGGGAAAATCATTTGTTTTTTGCTGTAATATGTTTGATTGTTGTTTACGCAAAACAGGTATATATTGAATGAAATGTAAAGCATTGTTGTATGATAACGGGTATCGGTATGTATGAGAGATTTTAAAGATCGCATGATAGTCAGTATGTTTTGTTATTTTACAACAATAACAGTATTTTTATTTCCATATACCGAAGCTATAGAAGTAGGATAATACAACTACGACGGGAAGATGTCAGTTGTGTACCTCTGGTGACATTATTGACCACTAAATAGATCATTGAAAATATAATATAGACATGATCATCTGTTTTGAATTATTGCAATAACAATATGTTAATAATTACCATAAAAATTAAAGTTCAAAATGAGCAATACTCTATGTATAATGTATGCGCATGTTTACTTTTATCTAACTGTATACGTACACGAGTGTTTGTTTTGCTGGGGTTCTGCTTCAGGGAATTGTAAAGTATGTAAAGTATGAACAACGACCTTTGATCATAAGGGCAATATGTTATCCTGCAACTATATAAAAAGTATGTTCGTTAACAAATAAACATACAATCTGTATTCAGCAATTAAACATACACAACATGTTTATAGCCTACACAATTACATGAAGATAGTGAGAACTTATCCATATTAAACAAATAAAAATACAATTGCGTTACAAAGAAGCATATTATTTCAAAATCGCTGTAATGAAAAATAAAAATTTAATATCAGGAAATTTCCTGTATGTACTATTCTCTTAGTTTGACAGCATAGAATATAAATTTTGCTAAATGTATAGTTGTACATTTTGACGTCGATGTCATAAGCGAATCAAACGTATTCACATTTGACCATCGGCAATAATAAGGTTTAAGATAATAAATGTCCAAAATATCATACTTGTATCACAATCTGAACTATTTTCTGGTTATTTTCCCCCGCTATTTTAGTTTGATTTTTTCCCCTCAAATTCTGCCTATTTTTTAAAAAACGTTATTATGCGTAAAATAATAGTTTAGCCCAGATAAATGTAGGGTTAATAATTCGGTCAAAAGGTTAAATAATGTGTACATGAATTACTAAAGAAATAAGTGCTTCAAAGTGACATCGCGTTTCGTTCCATTAAATGTAGTAAACATAATAGGCGATGAAAAGGAATCGTCAGTCATCCATCTGTAAAAATGTATATATTTACCATTCATTCAAATGGTCCTGTATGAAAAGATATTTGTATAAGTAACCTGACTATCGTCCATTAAAATGGTCCTGTATGAAAAGATCTGTTACATTACTTACCTTGAATAAAATGAAGTCAAGACTTTTGGCATGGCATGTGATCAGGTGGGTTATATTACCAGATTCCTGTGATATCGCCAACGGATAACTGATCATGGAAACCACGTTTAATGTATTTCGACATATATGGGCGGCCGTTACCGCCAAAATTATGAATTATCTCATCGCTATATTTAATTCCATGCAACTTGAAGTGATCCTCTACCTAATTTGAAACCACCTTATCAGACAATAAACAATTTGATGCTTTGTCAACTAATCCGGGGTGATATTTTCAGATGCGGAGCTTGAAGTTCGAAATTGAATCTCCTTCGTGCCGCTTTAGCGAAAATCGATATATAAAAAGAAAGAAAAATGACGTACGTACGTCCGGGGTCCGCTAGGGGTGTCAAACAGTAAGGTGTACAACTTTCAAACGTGGGCCAGTTGGTGTATTTGGACATATAGAGTACTATAAACATTTTCATTAGGTATTTCTATATAAATATAAAACAAGGTTTTTAGGCAAGCGTAAAATAGCTGCCGAGAGACAAGAAGTTAACATAATAATATATCAAGTCACGGGTGTGTTAAAATAATATTGAAAAAAATAAATGTTGTCACAGAGACATAAACACGCCACGACCGTTTATTCTTACATTCTTCGTTTTAAATCGATGTGGGCGACCTCGCTTCTTTCTGTTCCAGTACCTTGACATGCCTTACATATTGATTACAATTACCTTGTAACACGACGTGCTAGAAGTACACATCAGCACAGAAATAAAAGTGTTCACATGTAAGGGATACGTGTGCGTTAGAGTGTGCATTACAACACATAAAACTGTTCACTGTTGCCATGTGTAATTATAAGATTGCGTTATCAAAGTGAAAAATGTAAAGAAACTGTTGCTACCTTACCATCAGCAATAATGAAAACCAATGAAAATTAAAAAAAAAAGAAAGAAAAAAGGGAAATCAGCAGGCTTGAACCCTACCTTCCTGGGCACTAACACGACACCTCGATCAACAGCGTTATTGAGGCTTGTGAATGTTTCGTCGCTAATATATATATAATAATAATGATTGCATGCTTCATTTCAGTAGACTGCTTTACAACATTACAAAATATATGTTTATACCATTCAAGTTTTTCAGACGAGTTCTCTAGGAATTCGAGTTGTAAAGCATGCTTATTGCCACTTAAATGAGTCACAGTCTGTTAACCACAGACAGATATAAACCCATATAAGAGTCAGCTGCCTTCGGCAGCTGAAAAAAGTTCACAATTGATGTGACCTGTACCATATCCAATGTCAAGGACACAGAGCGATGTTGTTACCTATTATGTTTTACAAAACATCTTGGGATTTCTTTGGAATATTATGTGGAATTAAGTGTGCAGTATATACAATATATAGCGGAAATTTCCGAGTTGCGTTTCTTTTTCGCTTCAGTATATATTTTTATATTTGACCTTTTATCAGGTACTTTTTTCTAAAAGGCATACTAATGTTTAAGACTTTTGCCTATCCTTCAAGTATATACTTGAAACGACGAGTAATTATGACTATAATATGTATATTCTATATAGGATTTCGAACGAGTTGACATTCCATATAAGATTTATGAAAAGATAACGAGTTTCATAAATACTATTCGGAATGTGGATGATTTTCATACCCTTTTTATCCCATGACATTCCATTCAAATAAGTAAAATATTATTTAATTAAGTTGGAATAAAACCACCACTACGTCTGACAACGTCATACGGGACCATACGCCTCTGGTCATGTCACATCGTAACGTTCGGTACAAAAGAGTTCGTGTTTTACCTCTTTACAATAGTGCATTTTACGCTAAAAGTATTACATACTAATGTGTATGATGTTAATAACTATTAATAATAAGATGTTGGTAAATAGTAAAACTCCCTAGCCTGGTCCTTTTGTGAAAATAAAACGCGATAACTGTCTGATTTGTGAAAAATGCTGGTTAGCGCAGATAAAAGTATTTGAGTCGCCCCCTAGCACTACTAGGGGTTAAAGGTTTTGTGATGACCCCTGCCAGAATGTATCACCTCAGCAGAATCGCAGAATCAGGCTGACCTGCTCGTTACCGACCCCATTACGTTACAAAGCTAATCAAAGTTTTGCTAAAAGAATTTACCACCACCATCCCCATCCACCTCCCAGCCATAGGATATATGTATATCGTTTGCATGTTTGTATTAGTTTAGCGGGCGGATTGTAGCCCACATATGTGTATTACAAAAAATAGTTAACACATTTTGTTGTTAAACATTTTTGATTCAATTTTAACTTACTTATTATTTAGATTATAAGCTTGTATTATACGTATTCGTCATTTTTAATAGAATAAATGACATATTCACACATTTAGATTGTCCTGTTTTATTTAACAATAGTTGCTAAACATATAAACTCATACTCTAAAATGATAAAAAATACTGATAAAGGTGATCCGTTGAGAGCAACAAACACAATTAAGAGAATAAAGCAGCAGACTCGGTTTTATTGAGTGTGTTCATGAGAAGTAATGAAAGAAGCAACACTTCTCACGCCCCCTAGCACCGGCTTAAGCGGTATTCTACTTCAAAGTCACCTATATTGGGATCGTTGGTTCCAAAGGACCAGTACAAAATAACAAGCCACGGTTTATACTTTAGTAAGCAGGATGAATTATTTGTATAAGACGATTGAATAGAAGTATGGGAATTGGAGGGGAAGATACAAAAGATTTGAACGATTAATTACTGAAAGTGATATTACTCAATACATGCATACATTGTTTTGTGGAAGGAGGACACTATAAACAAATGACATTATTGTCGCTTGAGAGAAGCGAATTAGACGATAATTGATTTCTCTTGATGTGAGTGATTCTCATAGGGGGCGCACTCTCATTGGAGTGCATGTGGCGTGTAGAACTCCAGTTTTTGCCATTCGGCGTTGGATGACTGACCAGTTCACACGTTCACAATTTCGATTGGGTGGTATTATGTTACACAGCGAGAGAACTATCAGCGGACACGCTAGTACACATGGAAAATAAAACAAATACAGATAAGTATTGTTAATTTACAAACGGTATTTATAGGATCAGTAGTTTAGCTGGCACGGTTGTAAATATTTATTTATTTGTGTTTTCTACACGATTGATCAGTCGTACATGTCTTTTCATTACTTCGGGTTTCAAAACGCTTTGAACATGATGAATATTCTCAAATGTTTATATTTACTCAGAAAATGATAATAGCAAGGAGGAGATGTTGTTCATTGTTGCTGTGAATTATTGTAAAATGTTTACAACAAAATTTTAGTTTTATATTCTGTCACAAGTTAGCTTTGGACGCGAACGTCATGCATGGTTGTGTATATGCGGTACATTGTATCACCAATGCAAGTATACAGCTATTTGTAATAGAGTTGATACAGTGTGACTGGGGTGGGTACCAAGTGAAGTGTCTACGGCATTGTAATCAAAATGCTGACAAGTGTTTGATTACTAGATAAAATGTATATCGATAATTTTCAGAAATCCGTGATGAGATGAGCGGTGCACTATTTGTGAAATAGTAATGTCCTCGACAGATGATAGGTTAGCATCTGACACTGTCGCAGAGATTCTGGGTTCGTGTTTCCGTTTGAGGAATGATTAAAGAAAAATATGAATTCAAAAGATAAGTATTCTTTGTATGATAGTGAAATTCTACAGTTTGGTAATGAAAGAGGGGGTGTGCTTCTCAGTCCCCTTATACATACAGGTTGAGTGAAGCTAAAAGAAATATAAAAAGATCGGACAGGGAAAGTAGCATTCAAGGAGGACAGTCAACCACAAAACACAGAAACCAACACGCAAACAGACAAACAAGAAGGCAAAAGCAATAATAAATGCAAACGACATCACAAACACAAAAGGGTTGACAATAGGGCTACCGCCTTGGAACGGTCAGTGACAAAGTAGGCCACTGGGGGTTTAAACCGGTTCTAGGGTGCACCAAACCTCACACTTACCCTACTGTCATCCCATTAAAACAGGACAGTGTAAATAACGAAATCCCCGCCAAGATCTAATCTCTAACCCACAAGGCAGCATCAATAGACAATATAAGTAAAACACAAATATGCTCGTGTAAATATAATACTAAACAACAATAGCCTAGAAAGTCACAATGAAGGTACTCAATGACTTGGCAGAAGCCAGAGCAGTAAGAGAATAAACCATTAAGGGCACGACAAGAAAGATCATGGACAAACATTAAACGCCACCGTCCCAATGGGCTTTAGGTAGGCGTCATCATAGGTTCCACAGCCTGTCCGGTCATCGTACAATTAAAGAGGAAAGATTGGTTTCCACAGTTCAGCGAAAAGAATGAAAACTCAGTCTTATTATGTTTTAATGAATGAGGGGCGGTCTTTCTTAGTAAGTGGTGAGCGTGTATTCCTGGTTTAATTGCTTGGACGATGGACGTCTCTCGGGCGTGGCTGCCTTTAAGAATTGCTTCGACGGTAAACGTCTCGGGCGAATGCCCTGTTACAACTTGCGCATGATACATGTTGGGAAATTAGTTTATTTGAAATACAACATGTACATGTATACATAAATACTGATAAAAAGTATGCAAAATGTGTGTCTAGTCTAGTATGCAGAGTACTGAAGTTCACTAAATGGGAATATATCTGGAATATTTAAGCTCAATGGCGTCACATACTGTGTGAACCTCTTAATACGATATCAGCCATAATAAACCTATACTTTTGTGTATATACCGTGTGGGTGGTGGGCTGTTTGTCCAAAATCATTGATGGCTTATGCCATGAAACTTAATATGGTTATACCAGACCGTATGACATTTGGTATTACATGCATACTCGTATATGAATATAATACCTGTTTCGGGTGGTAATAAAGGGCGTATGCCCGGTGCAACGAGCCGGTATCGGCTTATTGGTAACTATGTGCGGGTATCTGCACATAAGGTGAGGAATAAATGTAAGTAGACTGATGTATGTCATAATAATAATAATAATAATAATAATAATAATAATAATTAAAGAAAAAACAAAGCCTTGTGAAACGTGTTGATGATGCATGTTGGGTGATGTTGTAGTTGACATGTAAGCCATGTGAAGAAATGTAGGTTAAATGTATATGTAAATAAATGTGAAATTAGCTCTCCTTTATAGGAGTGTCAAATAGCCGCATGCCATGTAGCAGCGATTAGGTATCGGCTTATCGATTACTATGTGCGCGTATTTGCACATAGGGTTAGATATGTGTAGATGTATTAAAGTAGTAAATGGTCAAAACTCGGGCAAAGTTGCCTATTAAAACTGCTGGGAAAATATATCTCCCGGGCGAATGCCCAGGTGCAACATGTTAATGACGCATGTTTGTCAAATATAAGATGTATAAAGAAATATTTAATTTTTAAAATGGGATAAGTCATAATGTATTTATGATGTATGCTTGGGGATGTGGTATTTGAAATGCGAGATACTTGTAGAAACAGCCAGTTTAAAGGGGGCATATACAATGAAACATATATTAAAATGTTTTGAACATACCTGGAATTTATATAGATTGTCTAAAATGCATGACTGGTTAAAAAGTTATAAGTATATATTTAGGTATATATAGTGCCAATGTGGGTAGTGACATTGGTGGTAGTGACATCGTGGGTAGTGATGTGGCACAGTGAGAAATAATACTAATAATTGTATTGCTATCATTTTAAAAATCGGAAATGCATTCAATTGCACGTAAGTTTGGTGTAAGTAGTTTAATACACAATTCATAATGAATACTGTTTGTTTCAGATATTTTCTTTCGATATTGCGTTCCAGAACAGGAGTGTTTTGGCAGAGAACAGTGACGCAAATTCAGATTTCATATTACGATTGAAGTACCAGCCGGTTACAATTATCAATGACGGTTAAAGTCAGAACACTTTAAACAAGTTATACGTTTTGAGAGGAGGAATACTTGATTGTCGTGTCATTCCGTGTGACGCTATTTCGTGTGGACATGCATTTAGATGCGTGGTAAAACTTGGAACAATTACTTGTCTTGTGATTTCATCAGGGCACGCATTTAGGCTGTTTGATTCAACAGTATGTAATGTTAATACGAGCTCCCCTGTACGTGGTTTTGCATGTAAAGTATGTGACTATAATATACCCTGCTTGGGGTGGTAAATGGCGTATGCCAGGTGCAATGAGCCGGTATCGGCTTGTTGGTTTCTATGTGCGGGTATCTGCACGTAGGGTTAGGTATAAATGCAAGGAAACTGATGTATGTGATTCATAATTTATATTGAAATGTTAGCTCCCCTATATAGGGACTTACCAGTAAATAGACGTATGCCATGTTGCAACGATTCGGTATCGATTTGTTGGTTAATAATTACACATAGGGTTATAATTTATGTGAAAACATGTGATGTTAGCTCCCCTATATATGGGTGGAAATAGGCGCATACCATGTTGCAACGAATCAGTTTCAACTTGGTTACTATATGCGGATATTTGCGCATAGGGTTAGAATTATATATTAACTGCATGTGATATGTTTTATGGGATTCATGTCCCTGGGCACATGAAATGTATAACGTGCTTATGATATTGCAATTTAAATAGGTTTACATGAGAGTTAAAGTAAGAAACAGGACTTGTTTAATATCAATTACACGGAGTCAGAGTCGATTAGACACGGGACCTATTTATGTTTTAATTCTATGAATTAGTGTACAAATATTTTGGTTTTAGACAGAACTTGTTTTATATCAATTACAGGTAGTCAGTGTTGGGTAAGCACAGGAGGTAAACATGTTTAAATTATATGGAGGTTTTAAACAAAACTTGTTTTATATCAATTACATGCATGGAATCATTGTCGGATAGACACAGGGCGTATTTAGATTTAAATTCTAAGGTCTACTATACAAAATACCGTGGTTTTAAACAGAAATTGTTGTATATCAATTACACGGAGTGGGTGTCGGGTAGACACAAGACGTATTTATGTTTAAATTCTATGGAATAGTGTACCAATATCATGGTTTAGAAATGTATCATATGTTATATGTTTAATAATGGAGATTTAAATTAATATATGTCATATTTTGGTTTTAAACAGAACTTGTTTTATATCAATTACATGGAGTCAGTGTCGGATAGACACAGGACGTATTGAGGTTTAAATTCTAAGGTCTAGTGTACCAATACCTTGGTTTTAAACAGAAATTGTTTTATTATAGATATTACATGGAGTCAGTGTCAGGTAGACATAGGACGTATTTATGTTTAAATTCTTATGAAATAGTGTACCAATATCTTTGTTTAGAAATGTCTCATACGTTATATGTTTAATAATGGAGATTTGAATTCATATATGTAAGTTACTTGGATACTAGTATTTGGTTGTTACACTTTTGAGCCCGTTCTTTTAGTTCAGTCTGTCGTCCAATGGCTTATACCAATAAATAATAAATATACATTTATAACGTATGTGTTGTTGTCGTGTTACTCCTATGAGAAGAGTGAGTGTTAAGAGAAATGACATTATTGTCACTTGAGAGAAGCGAATTAGACGATAATAGATTTCTCTTGATGTGAGTGATTCTCATAGGAGGCGCACTCTCAGTGGAGTGCACGTGGCGTGTAGAATGCCAGTTTTTGCCATTCAGCGTTGGATGACTGACCAATTAACACGTTCAAAATTTTAGATTCTTAGTAAATCCTGTTGCAGTAACTTACATATTATGGACTTGAAGACATTTTAGGATATTGATGTTGTCCGGTCTGTATTGGTTCCATTGATTATTGAAACGTTTGTACTTTTGATAGTTAAAGGTCAAGTCCGAGGTCTAATCCGGAGTGATACCTTGAATAAAAATGTTATCGGATATAGTTCGCGTGAGCGATCTGGGATCAGTTTGGCATATGACATGTGACAATGATAGACTGGTGCAAGTCTGTGATGAGATATTGCTATATTTTAAAGGTGTAGTTTCTTATGTATCTTATTATAAGTTGAAGGTGAAGTGTTTGTTATTAATTAATGTTAATAAGTTGAGTCAGTCTGTCGTCCAATGGCTTGTACCAATAAATAATAAATATACATTGATAACGTATGTGTTGTTGTCGTGTTACTCCTATGAGAAGGGTGAGTGTTAAGAGAAATGTACAATATTCACATAATATGGTACATTTTAGTAAACTTTCTAATGTAAAATGTATCTCCAAAAACAAACAATATTGACAAAGTTAAATGTGGAAATGTTGTTTACCAAAAAAAATAAAATTATGAAATAAATCGGCCACAGTTGTGAAAAAAATGACCAATTTTGAATTGTGAGGTAGCCGATTTTCGGCCCCTGTTATAGAAGGAAGAAAAGCCCCGGATTCGGATGAGTTATGATAAATAAAATAGTTTCAGTCAGCAAAATGTGCGTAGTGTTACAGTTTTAATGAATTTCATGCCCAACAAATCAAAATATGTCCAGGTTCTATTGCACATGTGTACATCTGTTCTTGGATTATGTGAAACCTTTCTCACAGAGAATGTATGCGATAATATTTTGCAGATTCCCGGATATACATTTGAAAGGCGAGACCGGAAGTCGAATCGGAAAGGAGGTGGTCTTATAGTATTTATTTCGAATCAAATCACATATACTCGTCGACTTGATAGAGAGTCAAATGTAATTGAATCCATATGGATTCAAGTTAATATACAGGGCTCTAAAACGTTTCTGTTAAAAAATATTTATAGACCACCAAATGTACACCAAACGTAGGTTGATTCATATGAAAGTCAAATTGAAACTGCTGACATTTTTAAATTTAAAACTCACATTCTTGGTGACTTAAATCTTAATTACATGCCTAATAATTCAGCCGAATTGTTCAAAAACAAGCAATGGCAATCGTTTATACAGAAAGTCGACCTAGCACAATTAGTGACAATTCCAACGCGTGTAACTCAAAAGAGTTCGACCATAATTGATCATATTTATACCACAGATCCCAACATACTTTCTGATGTAAATATTCCATTTTACAGTATAAGCGATCACTATCCGGTGTGTTGCACACGATTATTCAGACCAATTACAAGTAAACAGAATACACACATATCTATCAATTATAGGTCTTTCAAGAAGTTTGATCTAAACTTATTTCAAGAACAATGGCTCCACTTGAATTGATTGAATTGTACAGTGACGCTAATCAGTCTCTTACTTGCGCTGAGATGCTGAATATCGTCATTCGAGGGCTGGCGTGGCGCAGTCGGTAGCGCGACGGATTTGTTAATTACCGGCTACTATGTTTACGTTTGCTACAAGTATATTGATCAAAATACTCGGCTGTCCTCTGGGCTGTTTACTTAAAAAGTTAATGACACCCCTGAATAGACATGACGTGCTTTGTTGTTTAATCCGAGATCGTAAAATCCAATAGATTGACGCCTTCAAATATCAAAGATTTTTCTCTTGTATACAATATAGTGTTGACATTTTATATTTTATTATTATTAGTGTTTATGCGGTTATGGAAATTTACTGCACCTCAGGTAATATCGATCGATAACTAGGTCAGTAGCTGCCAAACTGGACTACACGTCTATTGTGTACATGCTACATGCACTTTTTGTCAGTGAAATACACAAATAGGCGGCGCGTGTTTGGCACTGTTTGCATACTGATTTGTTAGCACCCTTAATGCTATATTATTATATACCTATTTTTCTCGTGCGATGAGCGGTCTGCATTTGTACCATGTGACCGTACAATATATTTCCGTATTGGACGCACGCGCGTACAAAAAAAGTATATTAAATCCGTATTGTACAGTACACGAGCCCCATGTTAACTCAACGATAAAGTCCGAAAACCGGTAAAATGTCCGATTGCATCAATATCACATAACTCCTTTACACGCCTATATACTTTCGTTTATAAAGCATTTAAATGAAAATATTTGTTGTTGTTTGGTGAAAGATGCTTTCTGAAAAAGAAATTAGTGATTTTATCCATCGAAACAAACAGGTATATAATACAAAGTAATTTAAGAATGTTCTGTACAATACGGTGATATATTTGGAATCGTACCCAGCTGACACAACCAGATTGAACGAGCCGCTACCCAGCTGACACAACCATATTAGACTCGCCGATAATTCGTACCCTAGCGGCTCGTCCAATATGGTTGTGTCAGAAGGGTACTCATCAAAATATATCACCTTATTGTACAGAACAATGTTAAATAACCTCATATTATTGGATTAATATTGGTTAATTACTTAAGTTAGTCCAGACTCTATTGTACCTATACCTAGAGGATGTCCTAATGGTTAAAAGTGGTGGGAATATAATCTTAGAACTACAAACACGTTTAATTACATAATAAGCCTCTTGTGATTGGAAATTTAAAGGATCGCGGCTTACGAGAAGTTAGATTTGTTCGCCGTGATGGTATATTGGATGTTTGATTTATAATGGCAGGTTACAATTTGAATGAGTAATAAACCCCACAGGCTTCCATTACGATACTAGTATAGAAGGATAAAGAAACGAAGAGATAGTGATATAGTATATCAGTGACCTAATGATATATTCTCTTAGTAATAGTATATGCATGTCATAGGATAACATATTAATGTATATGGCTATATAAATTAATATGTATTGTCTATTATATATTCCCCCATATACCCTATATTAATGTAATAACCCGTAAGGATATAACAATTGTAATAATAAGCCTAGTAGTTAGATCGTGTAGCTTTAACGTATAAGGTAAAACACTATTGACAAATCTAACCTGCACGTGCATGTAATACATTCACTATCCCTTTGATATGCTAATTACTTGTAAGCGTTGACCAATAGATGTATCGAACTTCGAATCAGTCTAAGCCATGATTCGATGTTTGATACATCGGAGTTAGATCTTACATGAAATAAATATTATATATATTTATTTACAGGTAACTTATTGTTACATATTATTCATATCTTGTTTAAGGTCTATGTATGTTTTTATAAAGATACATATTTGCATTTTGTGCTTTTATTGATGTTTAAAAGTAAAACCTTTGTCTGAGGATCCGTCGGCCATATTTCTATTGTTGTCCGCCATGTTTGTTTTCATATTGTTTTTATGTATATTGTTATTGATGAGTCTAAGCCATGATTCGATGTTTGATACATCGGAGTTAGATCTTACATGAAATAAATATTATATATATTTATTTACAGCCTCCCATTGATCTGTTGTTAACCCGACGAGAACCCACCACCCAAAAGTTATCATGAATACATAATAACGATAACATAGCGGTAAAACCCACCGGTAACATGCATATAGTTAAGTAAAACATACATACACTATAACTATCTCTGTCTCTCTATACTGCTGCACACCCTCACGTGTAAGGTCTCTTCTTTCTGTCCTTTTATACTATCGTAATGGGATCAGTCAACTATTGTTTGATAATTAGTAATTGGAAAACTAGAAGATTGCAGCTTTACCAGCATGCATGTTAGATCATTTGGATTATCGATGACGTTAAAGATTTTATTTGTTTTTTCCTAAATTAATAGATGAAATTAATAATAAATTCCCAGTAAAATGATAGTAACGTATTTTTTTTATTCAATCTTTTATGATACTAGATATATGCCAAATCTCTTCTTTTCGTCAGTCCATCCCCCAGTTTGTCATCCGTACTATTTCTTAAATCATTCTCGGGGAAGGCCCTGTTTAAATACATATAATATATATGTATTATAGGTATATAGTTGTAGGGGTATATGATACCACACCCTGTGAGTGCAAGCATGTGTATCATAACGTATTTAAAGAGCAGTGCTAACTAAGCTTATGAACACATTACAATATATGCTATTTAGAGCTGCCCCAGAGAGAGAGAGAGAGAGAGAGAGAGAGAGAGAGAAAGAGAGAGAGAAATGATAAATCTGTGAACCTGCTTTACTCTTACTAAGGCCAAAAATAAAAATAGATGTGTTTCCTATTGCATGCTCTAAAAAATAGGGTAGGTCGGTAGGCATTTTTTATTGCTTTTTTTAGCAAGATATTGTGAGGTTCTATTTATCACAAAAGACACATACAATTTGACGATACAACATGCACGTGTCTCTGTGATGTTGTCAGTTAACCTGGATATAAGACCGCCACGGTTAAATTATGCATTACTGTTACAAATTATAGAACACTTTAAACCAGAAGACCATTGTTTAACATGCATTTTATTAATTAGTTTAATAATTTATAACCGTCGTATTGTTCACACGAAATAAAAATGTTCAACTCTGAATGTATCATATGACATTCCAGGCAAATCATATGACTTACCTAAATATTTTACACTTTTGATTTATAATTCGGTAATAATTTGCATAGTATCGTTCAGAACAAACTGGAAAAAAATATTTGATTTTTGCATAAATGTTTTTAGGGTCGGTAGGGCCACCAGAAACACATCTATTTTTAGCTCGCCTCCACGAAGTAGGCGAGAGGTTTTGCTATACCCACGGCGGCAGCGTCTGCGTCAGCGGTGGCGTCAGCGTATGTATTCCCACCCTCCCCCCGCAACGTTAAAGTTTTTGGGGTAACTTTTTGTAATGCATGTATTTCATCAACTATGCATATTAGGCTGCTCATATTGGCCATACATCTTCTTTGATACATTAAAATTGATTGCTGAAAATAAATTGGGTAATAAATATTAATATATCGATTGTCTTTCATCGTTTGTGGACTTACACTTTTTACACCAATATCAACGTTAAAGTTTTTGGGGCAAGTTATTGTAATGCATATATTTCATCAACTATGCATAGTAGGCTTGTGTTTGTGATGTCGTTTACTTTTATTATTGCTTTTGCCTTCTTATTTGTCTGTTTCCATGTTTGTTTCTGTGTTTTGTGGTTGATTGTCCTCCTTGACTGCTACTTTCCCTGTCCGATCTTTTTATATTTCCTTTTTTTCCCATATTGGCAATACAGCTTTATTGATAGATTAACATTGATATGCTGAAAATAAATTGGGTAAGACATATTTATTTTTTTATTTTTTTTCATCATTTGTGGACTTACATTTTTTACACCAATATCCACGTTAACGTTTTTGGGGTAACTTTTTCGTAATGCATATATTTCATAAACTATGCATATCAAACTGTTTATACCTTCTATGATACATCAACATTGATATGCTGATGATACATATCATGTTAGTAACAAATATAATTATTTATATTTTTTTAACGTTTCCGGACTTACACTTTTCACGGTTGTCACAATTGTTTTACTTTTTTTTATTTCTTTTTCTATCTATATATACACTTTAAGACAATAACCGAAACAAATACCCACATAACCTTACAACATATGAGTTCAAAGGTAAACATTGTTTCTCTTGGTCGTTGGACATCCGAAATAATCACATTATTATTTATTGTGTGTATACATGACAGTTTCTCACATTATGAACAAAAAATCAAGATGCCAACAACTGACCACGGTTCATTACTAGATCACATATACAGTGACATTCCAGACTGTCGGGGTGACTGGGGATTGTATGACACATATTTTTCAGACCACAAACCAGTCTGGGTTTGTATTCAGTAACTACCCTGATAATGATTTTCAGCAAGTTTTTTATGACAACTTATATTGATGCTTATTAAAGACAGTACAGTAGTCTAATTCACTTTAAAACATTTAAAGGAAGAGGTGTTAAAGAATACCAATTAATCAAAAATATTTTAATTAAAATTGAATTCAATACTTTTAGCGAACTACTAGTATCTACCTATGGACATGATATACCGGTAAACAGAAAACCATGGGACATTTTCACACTGTTGTTTGTGCGAAGGTAGAAACTCTAACATTATGAGACCATACATTTGAACATGTGAAAGCCTTGAAGATGGATATTATATTTTATACTAGTTTGGCTGTAATACTACACTCTGATAATGTGAAAAAGTATGCTTATTAGGCAGTGTAGCATCATGTGAAACCTATACAGAGACTGAACATCATGATGTCATAATGACCACAATATGATAATGATATACTAATCACTAAACATATAATATTCTTTATCCTAATAATTTTCACACGCAAATATATATAGAGAGAGATATAGAGAGGGAGAGGGTGTAGGGGTGGGATGGGGGAGGGGAGGGAGAGAGAACATCTATGTTTAAGATCTTATATATTAGGAGAAGCACACCATATTTAAAATATGTTTTATGAAGGCGGTGATGCACCCTTTTTACAGTTCGCCACTATGCTTGCTTTCCTCTTTAATTGTACGATAACCGAACAGGCTATGGACCCTACGATGACGCCTACCTAAAGCCCATTGGGACGGTGGCGTTTGATGTTTGTCTATGATCTTTCTTGTCGTGCCCTTAATGGTTTATTCTCTTACTGCTCTGGCTTCTGCCAAGTCATTGAGTACCTTCATTGTGGCTTTCTAGGCTATTGTTTTTTTGTATTATATTTACACGAGCATATTTGTGTTTTACTTATATTGCCTATTGATGCTGCCTTGTTGGTTAGAGATAAGATCATGGCGGGGATTTCTTTATTTACACTGTCCTGTTTTTATGGGATGACAGTAGGGTAAGTGTGAGGTTTGGTGCACCCTAGAACCGGTTTAAACCCCCAGTGGCCTTTGTTGCCACTGACCGTTCCAAGGCGGTAGCCCTATTGTCAACCCTTTTGTGTTTGTGATGTCGTTTGCATTTTTTATTACTTTTGCCTTCTCGTTTGTCTGTTTGCGTGTTTGTTTTTGTGTTTTGGGGTTAACTTTCGTCCTTGAATGCTGCTTTCCCTGTCCGATATTTTTTTATTTCTTTGGGTAGTATTGGCACTCATTTCTGGTTATGTTTTAGCCTAATGATTAGATTTCTGTGTTGGTTTAACTTGCAGCTGCTCTAGGATAGATGATAGGAGAATAGACTTGATACACAAGACCGCCCAGTAGACATCCCTTTCAGACAGACGCGCTAATGGAAAGTTTCTAGCCCAAGAACCGATGAAACTCAGTGGCGCCTGTGAGGCTTGAAACCGGATCCTCTGGTTTCAAGTCCACCGCGCTATCCACTGAGCCACGCCAGCCCACCTAGCTGTGAGATATGTATATTCACATGTAAAGAGGTGCAGAAATAATAATCTGTAGTCCGCAACGTACATAATAACATAACAACATAATAACAATTTACATAAACTCATGTGAGCTTTTGAACCAATCACACAGGCTTGACCACTCGGGTGGCCTGTGATGGTCTTCCTGCTGGAGGAAAATGGTGGAGCTGGAGACGAGCCAGTTGTCCGACTTGGGCACCAACTCATAATTCATTTTAAGCCTATTCAATTACAGGTATTTTTAGAACCTGTGAATAAACCTATACTTTTAATTGGCATATATACATTATTATATGCAAAGAACACCTGGATAGAGTTTTGGTAAACAGCTTTGTAGAGTGTAATTTTACTGTTATTTGGCGGGTTATATTAGTTTGTTCAAGTTACTTGTAATTTTGACTAGTGTTTGTACACTCTGTTGTGTAATTGGGATGCATCTCTGTAGTGTATGGATGCATGCTTTTCTTTCAAGAAAGATATCCGGGTTCCTTGCAAAGGCCTGGCACATTTACTGAGCTGTACATACAAAACTGTACATACAAACATTTGCTAAAATTATTCACATAATTATAGTGTTACTCATTTCATATTAGTAAACATGT
The DNA here is from genome assembly GCA_037043455.1 of Cyrtodaria siliqua. Taxonomy (NCBI): domain Eukaryota; kingdom Metazoa; phylum Mollusca; class Bivalvia; order Adapedonta; family Hiatellidae; genus Cyrtodaria; species Cyrtodaria siliqua. The sequence continues at coordinate 57,617 of JAWPHD010012577.1, forward strand.
GTTCTTTGCAATTATGAATGAATGAAATGAGGTTTTACGTCCCGTTGAGACATCATATAAGGTTATATTTGGACAGCAACCTCTGATGAAATGAGTAAATATATTTTATATTGAACATATTGCATATTGTGATGAAGGAGGAGAATCAAACCCACGTGGAAGGAGATGCCAAGGATCGGTCGACATGCATCAGTCACAGTGACTATAGATTGCAGTTTCAAGCATACATAGGATGAACATATCATGTGTCATGGTTTTCAAGAAGTTTACACATCCGTAAACTCTTCCAGCTACATTTTTCATATTTTCTTTCACAGCAGTTATACTATTTAATACTTCTTATCTTAAGTCTTTAACTGAAATTATAAGAATTGCCTACAGCTTTTGTTGGGCCCTTTGAGTCAATGATTTTAGAGCTGAGATCCACGCCAAGAATTGAAGTTTATTATAATTATGTGAATATTTGAAATAAAATAAGTTTACCGATAATCTCAATTATATAAAAAAAATGTTGACAAGTTTTCGTACATTGGTTTGCGTTTTTGGGGCACATCTCTGTAGTATAAGAAAGCATGCTTTTCTTTGAAGAAAACAAAGAGATCCAGGTTCCTGGTTGGGAACCTGGCACACTTACTTTAATAGCTGTACATACAAACACTTCTGATAAAATTATTCATCACATAATTATAGTTACTGTAAATAGAAAATATACTCATTTCATACTATTAAACATGTTTACTGTGACGTTAACACATCATAAAAATTATTAGATTATATTGGGACAGCAACTTTATAGGGATCGAGAAGAGATTTCTCATCAGACATGAGGTCTGTAGCTCTAAAGAATGGGCCTTATCCACTGAGCTACCGAGGCCGTGATGATTGGTTTGTTTGTTTGTATGGTGTTTTACGTCATTTTCAACACATGTAAGGTTATATATGACGGTCGATTTTTTGTGGTGGAGGCAGACCACCTACTTTTCCTGGGTAGAACCAGTACAATACACCTCGCGCCATCCGTAAGAATCGACACTTTCTCACTTACAAGTTGAGCTCCCAGTGGGATTGAAACCCGCAGCGGCGAGAGGCAAAGGTTTACAACTCAACGTCGTTAACCATTATTGCAGTTTGAAGCATACCAGGATGAAACCTAACATGTGATGCCGAAAAATTTTCAAGACGTTTACACATCCATAAACTCTTCTAACTACATTTTTTGTCTTTCGCGACTGTTATTATATTTATTATCATTTTAACTGGAATTCTCTTTAATTGAAATGTTGAAAAATAATCACTAGGTTTCACTGGGCGCTTCGGAGAGATGAGATCAATGCCAGGAATGGAAGGTTATAACAATTATGTAAATATATATCCAAATTTTTAGACATCATACACCAGCTTTTTTCGGGTTTAATCTTCATTATTATGATGCTTATTTTTTCATATTTACTGCTGTTCACATTTAGGCAAAAGGCCAACAAATGTTAAAAAATCAAAAGGAAAAAAGGGACAAGAAATGTGAAATAATCAAAATGTGAAGTCTTATTATGAAGGACTAGTGCTATCCTAGGTTATGCACCGGGTTAATTTAAACATTTTACGACATTTCCATTGAAATTATATAACCAATTCAAACTTAAGACCTTAAAAACACAGTGCTAACGCCATATTTTGCGTGATTTGAAATTTTTATCATGAATTGGAACATTTTAAAAATGTTTGATGAGTCTAGAAAATACTGGTATACCCCTTATAAAATAAATACATTTGATGTAATCATTCATCACATAGTTGTAGTGTTAAATAAACTCTTTTCATATTTTTTATATTAAATATATGATATCTGCTATATCTGGAATGTTTTCACTAGATGATATATGTATAATATCTATATCTTGCAATAAACTAACCCTCATGTCAAAGGTGTACCCCAATGTCTCTGTGGATTGAAGAACAAATATATACTTGCAGACCATATAAGCATAATTTAATAATATATCAAGTACCATGGACGTCAGTATGGACTTCGTGAATCATATCTTTCTGTGTTTAGTGTTTTATTAATTCATTTGTTTTATTAATTGATTTACTGATAAAATATCAAGTTCCTATATGCATGCAGTTTACATATCACTCTCGACTGACAAAACAGTAAACAATCACTCATAAAATATAATATAATTATAATTCCAATATCTCTTCCTCTTTACCCTTCAAATCAACCGTAATATTAAAGTATATATTTGGAAAACGCAACAAATGCTTCGAAACTATCAGTTATTATATGGAACGAACTGTTTGGGACCGAACGAACAGTTTGGGGCAGAAACGTCGTGATTTCAACTACACATATTTTGGGATTTATTTTGTGAAAAAATATAATTTGTCTGTCATAGCATTAAATATAAAGAAATTGATCAAAATCACTCACAAATCTGCAATATTGTCATCAATACAACATTATAAAGAAGAGCATCATTTTGCGGAGAGCTACAGTCGAAAACCGAACCAAATTCATCATTTTGATTCCAAAAACCATCGAGTGGTACCCAATACTTTCCGAGCCACATTTACCGAGTACGGAAATTGGCGAAGATTTCCGACCGGCCGATCATGCCATCGGAACTATTCGTTAATTTCCGCAATAATCGATAAATACGACTAAATAGGACAATTTCAGAGTTTAATAAGCACTATTGACGGTTAGAGACGGTTAGAGCGCTCGACTTCTATACAGAAGATCCGAGTTCAAATACCTTAATGTTTTTTTTGGTTTTTCTCTTTTCTTTACTGCAATAAGAAATTAATCTGCTCCCCATATGTGCGGAAATGTGCGCATGCAGCTATTATAAGATGCAACACATCCCACAAAATACGCCTCCTAGTCTTCGACTATTGGCTTTTTATAACTTAAAATTTACAGAAAAAAGCTCTAGAACGAAGCTTTTTGGAAAGCTAAAACTTGTGTGAGGAAGCTATTCAGCTGGCTTGCGGAACGTCGGTGGTTCTACCCAGGTGTCCGTGCATGACAATTGCCCGGAGGGGCACCTGGGATCTTCCCCCACCAGTGGAAGATGAAAAGTTGTCCATATGACCTTAGCTGTTGGTGCGACTACAAACTCCATTCAAACAAAACCAATTATTGTATAAAACTATTTACAACAGAGACTAGAACATATATTTTACGCGTTTTATAAAAAGACGGAAACCTGATTCTGCCTTCTGTATGATATCGTTTTAAATCTGAACGACGGCCACATTTAGAAGTAAAAGTCACACATTAAAATGGAGGGCTGTTCTCTAGTGGTAGAGCATTGCACGCATGACCGGTGGTGACCTTGGCTTTTGACCTAGAGACTCCAACATAAAGCCTCATGCTCTCACCGAAGCCTGTGAACTTTGATTTACGTAGCTACGGAGGTTAAATAGTTATCGTACTACGGATGAGGTACATCATGATCGTGTCATGGTGAACTGAACATTAGACCTACTGACCTCAAAAAAACTCAAGAGAAAGCGGTAAAGTTTGAGGAGCGTAACTACATAGTTTGAAGAGTAATTGTGCGGATACGTTTTGTCATGATCAGGATCTTGACGAACTTAACCTTTATTCTCTCATCCTTGCCTGCAAACTATGACGACCAGACGAGTGAAACCTACAATGAGCATAGCCTCTGTCTGTCCGTCCGTCCGTCTGTCTTGTCTGTCTTTGATTTAATGCAAATTTGACTGTAAAGGTATACATTAATAGTTAACACACAGTCGGTATCATCTCCGTTCATGTGGAAAATAAACACATTTTGGTTTTAATCTTTAACAACAATTTATGATCGGGTATGAGGAAAACTCCATACAGACGTTAATGATATTGGTGTTATGTACTAGACGACTGGTTTACATGAATCAAAACCATCTCAGATTGACAGATAAAATCTGTATCAATTTGACGTAAAAAATATATAAGCAATTGCACAAACACCCAAATATGCACGTAAAGGGACATGAGAAGGGACATTTTGCGTAACTTTACTATATTCCGAAAGCGACTTTAACAACAATGCAGTATTCTGTACAATACACCCCTCCCTCCACGGCTCGCCTGCCCTACCTCCACACCCATCCCAACCCCCACGATCACAACGGGGTTGTGAGTGCAAGTCTGATTATAACTATAAACAAATTAACTACGCGATAAACGCTTCTGTTCAGATGTGCACCCAGGTACCGCATTTATGGACGATGATGATATACGAAACGACACCCAAGCTTCATTAATTCACATGCCAAGTTTAATTATGAATTGACACTTCTAATTACAGTATTTCTCGTTGTTATAGTACCGACAATAACTCGCTTTGGGAGAATGAAAATGTTAAAATGGTGTAGGACAGACAACTACTGTCAGTGTAAGACAGACAACTACGGTCAGCGTAAGACATACAACTACTGACATCGTAAGACAGGCAAACTACTGTCAGTGTAGGACAGACAACTACTGTCAGTGTAAGACAGATAACTACTGTCAGCGTAAGACAGACTACTACTGTCAGCGTCAAGGACAGACAACTACTGTCTTTTGTAAGACAGACAACTACTGGTCAGTGTATTTTCAGACAAGGGGAATAACCATTTTCTATCGAGATACATTGAATTGCGTGCGCAGTAGTCCGTCTCCATTGAAAAGCGAAATTAATTCGAAATTTGACGCTAATTTATTCAACAGAAGTTATCTAGTGAATGTAAACATTAAACGATTGTAAACGTACTAGTATGCCCATTTCATATGTGTATGAGGGGCATACATGCAGTTGTTAGGGGGTGTGGGGGGGTCGTCCGTGGCCGAATGGGTTAGTGTCTCTGACTTGAAATCAGTAACCCTTCACCGCTGCGGGTTCCGAGCCGTCATGGTGCCTAGGAATCTTTATGTGAGGAAGATATCTACCTGGCTTGCGGAGCACCGGTGGTTCAACCCATTGTTCTAAACATTGCACGGAGGGGCACTGGGGTTTTCCTCCACCAATGGAAGCTGGCAAAGTCACCATATGATCTTAGCTGTTGGTGTGACTACAAAATTCAATTATGTTTAGTGGTGTGACTCAGGTCATAACTGTATAAGAAATTCGGGTAATATATTGTGTGTTTTCGATGTCTGACTCCGGTCATAAATATATAAGAATTCGGATTAATATACTGTGTGTTTTCGAAGCGGGAAGTGGTATTATGCTGACTGCAAATCTAATAACTCGTATAAATTATTGAGATTCAATTTAAGTAGAGTGTTTTAATAATTAGCTGGTCCCAGGATTAGTAAATGTGATCGAATCCAGTACTTCGATCTACCTTCCCGATGCTCTACAGACTGGGCCTAACCGGCCGCACAATGCATATCAATCTACTGGTTAGGTATTGTGTGAAATTAGTTACAACGGATACTATTAATTTATCATCTAAATTAAATCTTCTTTATCTGATTGTGATTTAATGCATAAAGTGGTTTGAAAAATTGTTATCCAATGTAAAATCTATACTTAATACTTAGTAGACCTATTGTAGTGTTTGCCCATTGTATGGCATGATCCTTTCAAGATGAACCATAAACAGTTCGGCTTATGGCTTTATGTATGTTTTCCATTATATGGTATGATCCTTTAAAGATGAACCATAAACAGGTCGTATCTAGCTTTAAACAAATGTTTGGTAGATTGCTTTATTCAAACTGGAACACTGGTTTACAAGCAAATAGCCTATTGAAACAAGTTTATATAGGCATGTAAAAAATGATTTGAATTTAAAAATTATCTGAATATTTTATGTACAAAAACATCACCGCAGTGATTTTACTAAATTAGTTTTTTTTACATTTATCTCCAAATATCGTAAAGAATGAGACAGGGACGTTTTGCAAGACATAGGATTAAACGAACTGAAGGAGTTTGTTAATATGTAATTCACTGAAACTGAAACGAATTTCAACATTGTTTTATTGTGTACAGCTTATAATGATATTAGAAAGAAATATATTAGAACATATTACCATTCAAAGGCCAAATATGTTTAAATTTGTAAAAACTTCTATAATCGTCAAGAAGAACTTTTTTTGTTTTAAAGAAACTAACCCGCCAAATAACGGCAAAAGTACACCACAAAAACCGTTTATCAAAACTCAATCCAGTGTCCAGGTCATATAATAATGTATATATGCCGATTAAAAAGTTATAAATTTATTTCACAGGTTTCTTAAATACCCCTGATTGAATATGCGTACAATGATGTATGAGTTGGTACTCATTAATTCGACGCTCCAGTCTTGGGGTTTAGTCTGGTTTATTAAAAGCCGCTTATATTGCTATACATAGAGTTTGGTATTCTCAAATTATGTAAGTATATATACCTCGTCATCAGTAGGTTTTAGAAACGGTTGGTACATATATATGTTGTAAAATATGGCTGTTATTGGCGGGGTAAGCGAACTTTTAAGTAAACATGTATCAGAAGCGTTAACTGTCAGATGTTTCTATTCCAAATATTATTTCTTGAAACATATTCAAGGACATCCTCACATAAACTGTTATTTTATATAATAATAATAATAAGATATTAATAATAATAATAATAATAATAATAATAACAATTAATAATAATAATAAAGACTTTATTTAACGTGATTACTCCAATTGAAACTAGTCAATCTACCATGAGGCCCTCAACAATACAATATATACAATATTTACAAGTAACAAAGCATTTAAAGTGGTATATTCAGTAAATGGAAATATGTTTAAATAGAACTGAAACTTAGTCATTTACTGATATATCGGATGGTTAATCCACTGTAAATACAGTGTTTGAATTGATTTATAGATTGGACATTTTGTATATGGTGGGGGAAGAGAGTATCACACACTTTAGAGCCTGAATAAGCAAATGACTTTCCTGAATAACTCACTATTTGGTCTGGGGGAATATAGTTGTAGATTTGATGAGTGATCTTAAATTTCCGCATATGGGCATTTGAAGTTAGAGTAAATGCGTCTTTAAGATAAGCAGGGAGTCTGATCATTAACTGTTTTAAACATAATGATTGCTTTTTGAAATATAACTCCTTTCGGGGAAATGTCATCCAACTGAGTTCAAACGGAAGGAGAGTTTCGTAATCTTTATCTAGAATAAGTCCTTGCAGCTCTTTTTTTGGAACCTTACAAGTTTATCTTCGAGAGAAGTATTACAATTTACCCATATCACACAACAGTAATCAAGATAGGGTAAGATATAGAATTGAAACATAATTTACGCATAGGTATAGAAAGGCAAATCTTTATGCGAGATAACAGGTATAACAATGAATTACATTTTTCAGAACTTTATCAATTTTGGGTAATTACAAGAGAGGGTTATTGTCCATCGTAACACCGACTATTTTTTCTTCGTAACTACAATTAATAGCTTCATCTTTGAACTGGAATAGAATGGCATTATCATAAATATGATGTATTTTGTTCTTAAATGAGAGCTACATTATTTTTGTGTTTGATGCATTGATAGACATGCGATTAGTATCGCACCAGGCGTTGACGGTGATAAGTGTCATTATTGTGTTGAATTTACAGCGTCGAAAAAGAGATGAATTTGAAGTTGAAAGCATTGTATCGTCTTCAAAAATATCCGTGACTGTGTTTTCATAGATAATGGCAGGTATTTGATGTAGATTAACAATAATAAAGGACCTAATACAGATCCTTAGGAAATAAACATTACGGTTTATGTTGAAATATTTGATTCTGGTATTTATTTCAAACTAATCTTCAAACCCATAGTAAAGCAAACTATCAAATCCTGTTGTCATTCCTTGCCTAAACATCCTGCTTCATATATGTGACCTGGAAATATAAACAAACTTGTATTAAATACAGAGATTTTATTTTTTAACTACAGTTACTGGCTTTATTATAGGGAAAACCATCACGAGATCGGTAGGTGTTTTGAGTACACCCTATACAATGAGTGAAAGATTGATTCTGAAGTTATACCAGAAACCTGAACTTGCTTGGGTGTCTGTTAGTTCAGATATGACTGAAAAACCAGGAAAGTGCAGAACTTATCTATTTTGTAAATTGTTAACTTTTTGCAGCAATATAGCATGATCAACTATATCAAACGCCTTTGATAGATCAAGTAAATATAAGTACCAACAATTTCTTTGTTGTCAATGGCTGCAATCCAGTCATCTAATATTCGTATAAGGGTAGTTTGACACGAGTGATTTGTATGCACTTCCTTATTTGATTTCCTTGGATTATGCGATTATATTTATATATTTCAAATTATGCACGTAATGATGAGACAGGTTTAAATCAATAAAATATCTTGTTAGTTATGTATGAACCGTGAACGCTTTTTAAAGGGACACAAGGCAATCTTAATTTTTAGCTCTACTTACCACAGATCAGCAGAGCTTATGAGTGGTGCTCTGTCTGTCTGTCAACTTTTTTGGTAGCGACTACGCCTCTGAAACTACTTGATGGATGTTCATAAAACTTTACAGAAATGTTGCCCACAATGTCTAGTTGATCGTAGCAAATGTTCCACGTTGATACGAAATCCAAGATGGCCGCCAAAGCTAAAAATAGATTATTAAAACCAAGATTGTAGCGACTACTTCTTGAAAACTATAATTGATACTGAATATGGGACTTTTTTATAAAATGATCAGAATGACAGGATGATGGGTCCTTGTCGAAATATCATTTTGATTCGAGCATTAAATGGCTGTGAGCGCCATTTTTTGTTTACATAGAGTTATATAGAAAAATCTTGTAGCGAACTACTTCCTCTAAAAACTACTTGATGTATTTTCATTACAACTTCACATGCATATTGTTTAGTTGATCCTAGCAAAAATGTCAGGTTCCAATTCGAACTCCCAGTGGGATTCGAACAAGCAGCGGTAAGAGACGAGAAGGTTTTCAACGCAAACTTCGTTAACCAATCTGCCACGGGAGACGCTATATACTGTGAACGAGGTATAGTATTCGTTATTACACGTAAAACACACATAATACTGTTCAAGAAGCAATTCCACTTAAGGTTCCAACCTCCGTAAAATGTAACAGTGTCAATCGTTAAAGGTACAAACCTCTGTCAACGTTTAAAGGTAACAACCTCTGTCAACGTTGAAGGTACCGACCTATATGTCAGCGTTAAAGGTACAACCTCTGGTCCAACGTTAAAGGTACAAACCTCTGTCAACGTTGAAGGTACCGACCTATATGTCAAGCTTTAAAGGTACATCCTCTGTCAACGTTAAAGGTACAACCTCTGTCAACGTTAAAGGTAGAGAACCTGTCAAAGGTAAAGGTAAAAACCTCAGTCAACTTTAAAGGTAAAAACCCCTTTCAACGTTTAACGGTACCAGCCTATGCCCAACTTTAACGGTACTAGCACTTTATACGTTAAAGGTTATAACCTCTGTCAACGTTAATGGTAACAATCACTACAAACGTTAAAGATACCAAACTGTGCCAAAGTTAAAGGTACCATCCTATGTCAACATTGACGCTATCAAATTCTGGTCAACGTTAAATGTACCACTTATGTCAACGTCAACGGTATCAACCTATGTCAACGTTAACGGTAACCAACACTCTGTCAAAGTAAATAGGTAACAACATATGTCAAAGTTAAAGAACCATCAACCTCTGTCAATGTTAACGGTGCCAACCTCTCTGTCAATGTTAGGAGTAGGCAACTTTGGGGCAATATTAACGGTACCAACCACCGTCAACTTTACAGGTACCAACCTATGTAAAGGGTAATGGTACCAGCCTCTGTCAACGTTATCAGTAACAACATCTGCCAACGTTAATCAGTAACAACCACTGCCAACGCTAACGATATCAACATCTGTCAACGTTATCAGTAACAACCTCTGCCAACGTTGGCGGGTACACAACCTCTGTCAACGTTATCAGTAACAACCTCTGTCAACGTTATTCCAGTAACAACCTCTACCAACGTTAACGGTATCACCTCTGTCAACGTTATCAGTACAACCGTTGATCAACGTTAACGGTGACAATCTATGTCAGCCGTTAACGGTAACGACCTCTGTCGATGGCAGTGGAAGAGCAAAGTGTTAGTAGCAGGTACGTTCCTCATCATGCTATGAAAGTTCACGTATACAATTACATTAGACAAACACCATTAATTATATGCTTAAAAATGTTTGTGACTGAGTAGGAAATCTATCGTTCAGACATTTTGCGCATGAGAAGCACAACATTAGAGCCAGTTACCATAAAAATATTGCTAACTGCAAGATGCTTACGTAGAACCATCGTCCTTCCGCAAGTAAAATCAGCAACTTTCTTATATATAAAATCGTGTGGCACGAGCGAGACTTGAACCAACGCCGAAGACCATTGATCTCTAGTGGTCCCAATACGTTGACAAGTCATATTATACAAACAAGAGGGTCTATGAGGGCCTATATCGCGCATATTAGCTTAAAGAGGCCATGACAGTTTAGAGCAAAAATAAATATGTAACTGACCCAGTAACTGACTCAAATGTAATCCCGAGCTTCCTTTTTTATATAAGCTACCTACACAGCCAGTTATCTTCCCAAATTTCATTCCTAACTGAAGTTATTGAACGGAAACCGCTTTTTCTATTTTTAGTAACAGTGACCTCGACCTTGAAACCCAATGACCTCAAAATGCAATCTCTTTTCATATGAGCTAACCTAAACAGCTATTTTTGTTCCAATATCTAATTCCTAACTAAAATTTTGAAAAGTCTTGGGTCATTTACGGTAGTTTACAGGTGACTACAACCGTAAATTAGCATATTCGTTACGAACTTAACAAGATAGGCAGTCATAGAAATCACTACGAATGGTGGTTTCCAAGCAGAATAGGTAAAAAAAACATTTAAACCTTTCCTCGAACCCATCAAAAAATGACATGAAATTGCATTTTTAACCTATGTCGCCCAAAACGGCCATTACCCGGAAACGAACGTAGCCCCAAACTTGTACATTGTTCATTGGCCAAAATTCACAATTTAATGAAAGTAGAAATTATATGTCTTGCTACCGCTAAGAAACATCTTTTATTTGTTTATCATTATCGCCATCCGTTTTTCTTCCGTAAAACCGTAAATGCAATCAGGAACTCTTCGCAGATTTCCGTATTTGGATCGTCCCACTATTGATAACCATTGACGGAATCGACGACGAGGTTATTCCGTTTTCATTCGATCAAACCCGAACAACCATGGCAATTTCCGGAATGTTACGGGAAAATTATAATAAATATGACAAAGACTTCACTGGATTTACGTCCATCATCGTATGTCATCACACAATATGGCGTATGGTCTGAAAGTAAACAATTAGTGAGCACATGTGTTAATTACAGATCCATCTTTCTTTCTTTCTTCTTTCTTGCTCCCAATAGTATTGTACAGATACTTTTGATAACCACAGTTTCGTTCCTGTGGATGAGTTTACCTGCAGGCTTTTTTTTGTGATAAACACAGAAGTTCAGCGAGATTTTTAACGTGAATAGGGTATGTCTCTCCCTGCACAGGGGACCATCGGGTTAAATATATCCGTAGAAGAATGGCACCCTTTCACAGTAACTTTAACTATCTTGTTCGAATAAGTGTTTAGATTCTAAGAGAGTGCGTTTTCAATTCTCGAGACGCGAACCTCCGGAAGTCGAACCCCAGACTTATATATCCAGAGGCAAGTATATAAAGCTAACCCACTCTGACATCGGCATCTTTTTACCCGCCACATGCACAGTAAAATTATGGTCCATTATAAAAAAACATATAACTATTTAGAACAACACCAGGGTATAGGAGTGATTAAAAGATGGTTAGGCCCCAAGATGTTACACACAGGGGTAAGAACAGCCTCCTTCCACAGATCTCAATAATTTGACTGGCGATGGTGGGGTAGGTGATATATCTGGTTGGAGTTCAAAAAGCATTTTACCATATATTGTATATCGGGGGCGCTTCGATCTTTTATCCAAAAATGGTTTTAATGAATTGGGCAAACCAAAATTAAGACATTCCTGAAAATTTGATTGCAAAACTATTGAGGGCTAACTGGAATTTATATTTGAGATTTTTTAATTTTTTGCTGTCCCAGCAACACGGCAGATGTACATTAAACCCGAAAAGAGGGTAATGACATGATGTAGACAGATAGATAGGAATTTACATAGGAAAAGCCTCATCTAAAATGTTGGCTGTAAAATACTTATTTCTTAACCGAATTTCGAAACTAAGGTATTTTTATTTACCACTAAAAATACTAGTTCCACATGATATATAATGTACTTGTTGTCAAAATTACTTATGGTATTGCTGAAAAACCTTTGGCATTATACAAACGCCCCAAATAATAGAAATTGGTCGGGTTTGTAGAACTCCCATCATAATGTACAGATTTTTTTTTTTGGCCTGGATTGCGTAGCAAATCCAGGCTTATAGTTTGGCGATTTCCGTCTGTCTGTCCCGTCCTATCCATCCGTCTCCGTCTACGAGTTTAAAGTTGTTGTTTTTTCATCATTTCTCAAAATTGAATTGTCGAAAAGTTTTGAAACGTGGCACACATATTTAATATCATTACAATATGTTATATGACAAGAACCATAACTATGTCATGTATTTTACCCTGAACTATCCCCCATTTCACACAGACATTTCCCGTTAAAATGTTAAATTCGCAATTCGGCGTTCGCACCACTGTTTGGCGCTTCAATTTCTTTTGTTTTACGTTTACAAAGTTTTAGTTTGGCCACTGGACCCCCATATAAATGAAACGTTCCTATGCCTGTGTACCTGTAACTAGGAGTCCGAGGTTGTGCCGGTCATCCGGTTTGGTCTGATGCTACGGAAGTAGTCAGATTTAATGGTTTGGGAAACTTTACCTTTCTTCTACTTCAATCGATCTATGCTTCTTCTCTGTCCTATCTTTCACTATTTTTGTTTTTCTACCACCGAGACAGAAAAATTATGGTCCAAATACGACACTCAGTTTCTTAAAATTTAGATTGTAGAAACTAATAAGTATCTTGTGAGCACAGCTAGTGCTAAACCCCAAAGAACGGTGTGAATCACAACCAACGTCTTTTCTACATTGCATTTAATGAATTTGGTGCCTTTTCAGAGTGTATTGCATATGCATTTACCAAGCTCCGTTTACTTTCAATGTAACAGGAAACGACCATATGCAATTTTTTTTGTTCATGTCAAAGAAGTATGTCACCGTGATGTAAACAATGTTGATTTGATTGTGAAAAGTCCCATTATGTAATGACAATAAAGAAAGATAAAAATATCGGACCAGGGAAAAGCAACATTCAATGACGACAGTCAACCACAAAACAGAAAAAAAATCAAACACGCAAAACAGACAAACGAGAAGGCAAAAGATAATAAAAAATGCAAACGACATCACATACACAAAAGGGTTGACAAATAGGGCCTACCGCCTTGGAACGGTCAGTGGCAACCAAAGGCCACTGGGGGTTTAAACCGGTTCTAGGGTGCCACCAAAGCTCACACTTACCCTACTTATCATCCCATTAAACAGGACAAGTGTAAATAAAGGAAATCCCCGCAATGATCTAATCTCTAACCAACAAGTGCAGCATCAATAGGCAATATAAGTAATAACACAAATATGCTCGTGTAAATATAATACAAAAAAACAATAGCCTAGAAAGCCACAATGAAGGTATTCAATGACTTGGCAGAAGCCAGAGCAACAAGAGAATAAACATTAAGGGCACGACAGGAAAGATCATTAGACAACATCAAACGCCACTCGTCCGCCAATGTGCCCTTAGGTAGGCGTCATCATAGGGTCCACAAGGCCTATCCAGTCCATCGTACAATTAAAGATGAAAGCATAGTGGCGAACCTGTAAAAGGGTCCACCACCAAGCATGCAGGTACGTTGCAAAATGATAGGGTCATAACCTTCTTTTTGATAAACTTTTTAACAAGTTTAACAAAGATAGTATGAAAGTGATCATGACCAAGAATCTTACGAAATTTATAAATCACATCACCATAGAAGTCAGGTTGTGATAGTCCTTGTCGGCAGAAGAGTCCTTAAATTACTTTTATATTTGGGAAAGAAGATCAGGGTTACGATAAATAACATTTTGCAAAGGTTTTACGAAGTTTAATGGTAACGGTAACCCTGATTGAGTAGCTTTTTTAGTGATACAAAAGATTACGAATATTAAAGTCCTCAACTCGAGTACAAGCTCTTGAAAAAACCGAAATAGTCGAGACACATACACCCATAAGAAGTTGCTCGGGGAACAATAAGTTTGTTTCAAATAAATGTTTTTGTGATGCGCCTGGGTGTCCCAAACGTGTATGTATAGAGGTTTTGGCACAATTTACATAAACTTATATAGGGAAAACTGAATAAACAATCTTTCTCTGAAACCTCAAGACACAGAGATTGTCATATATTGCATGTAGTATCAGATTATGGTTATCTACCGAAGTTTTTTTAAATTGTGACCCAGGTGTCCATACATGTCCATACCTTCGGGATCACAGTTTTTACATAGAGTTATAAAGAAAATCTTTCAAAAAATCTTCTTTCTCAAGAAACCGCTTGGTCAATGATGAACCACAACTTCACATGGCTGATCAGGGGTTTTCTTTCTTTTTTTTTAAGATCGTTAGATGGCCACCATTAGATTTTTATAATTACTTCTTGTAAAACTGCGAATCTAGGGCCATGGGTTCGAATCTCAGGATGGTAAACCATTTTGTTTTTGATCACTCTTCTTCCGTCTTCCATCCATCGTCCTTAACTAAAACATCCAAGATGGCTGCCATTACTATATAAAGGTCAACACTTTAACAAATCTTCCTCTGAAGAACTACTAAACAATTTTCAACAGTTTTCCACCGGGTTTTAAATATGCCGCGCCCCGGGATTCAAAGTTTTTATAAAGATATTGTTTTTACAAAGAGTTATATAGGGAAACATTGTAAAAACTTATTTTTCTGAAATTAGAAAGGCACAGAACTTCATGTATTGCTATCAGCTTATGGGTCCTCTACCAAGGTGTGTTTAAATTGTGACCCTTAGGCCCCAACACGGGATCACAGATTTACATAGATTTTATATAGAAAATATTTAAACAAAATCTTCTTCTCCGAAACCGCTGTGTCCATTTTAACCAAACTTCACAGGGATGGTCATTATATGAATGGTTTTACAAATGTATCAATATTAATACAAAGCAACAAACCAAGATTCCGCAATTACTATAAAAGTTCAAAATCCTTAAAACATCTGCTTCTCAAGATAATTTGGAATCAGAAATGGCCCCACAACAGGGATCCCATGTGTTATACATATCCTACTAGTCTGCTGCTTATAGCCGATAGCAGGAAAATTGATGCGTACTGCATATTAAAAATATGTGTTTCTTGCCGTGTAATTCCTTGCAATAAGGTGATCGCTTTGAGGCCCCTGGATCTCTTGTGCTATTTTCATTATCATGTTTGTGGTTTACTTATACTGCCTATTAAATACGGTCTAGATTGTCCGGCAATTTCTTCATTTACAATGTTCAGGTTTATTGTGATGACACATGATAAGTGTGATTGTTTGGCGGCTCCCAAAGAACCTAGGGCCCGGTTTTATGAAACATCTTAGAACAAGTTTGATCGTAAGTTAATTTCTTAAATTGAACGCGATTTCTTTTCATTTCTTACACTTTTGATATTTCTGAACATAATGTACAAATACTTGTCTACATTGAATGCTTATGTGAAAACATGTGAACAGTTTTTAAAATTTGAGACTGGATCGTAAGATGTTTAATAAAATGGGGCCAGGTTTACCCCCACACCCCGACCCACACTCCAGCGGCCTGTTTGACGCTGACGTTTCAAGGCGGTTACCCTATTGTTATTTATTTGTTTGTGGCATCGTCGCATGCCTGTTATTCGGTCCTTGTAATTGTTGTCTATTTTGAATGCGTGTTTTGGTTTTTCGCGTTATGTGAATGGCTAAATTTTCTTGTTCGACTTTGATACCTACTTTAAATATGGCATTTATATAAACGTGTTTAAATATGCGGTTTGTTGGATAGCTGCGACTTTACCTGCTTGGCAGTTTGCTTACCTTATGACAGAAGTGTTTGAAAATATGTCTAGTATATTTGGTTTAAAAATCGGAGGCAAAGTAGAGGGTCGAAAAGGAGGAAAAAATTGCTCGTCAACACTTACATGATTGAAACAAGACACTTAACATGATGTTTTCATGTATGTTTAACGTTAGTTTTATTATTTTTTCTATAATTGGCGAAATTCTTGTAATAAATATATCGATCTTTATGTGGGTATGTAAAGTCAGCATTTATTTCTGGCTCACTAATGTTACTATTTCTGCTACTAATAATAACAGTGATAAATTACTAAACCTAGAAAATGGATGTAGCAAAATGCATCCATAATGAATATATGTAGGTGTAACGAATGTGGTAAACACATAAAAGGGCAAACAATAATGACACTCCGACACGACCTATGTCAGCCAAAAGAACACTTAGCGTGTATTAACTTCGAATATCAAAGTTTACATTATGATTTATTTTGACTCCAAGGACCATCTCAGAACAGTCTTCAACCGTTTATATATACATTGTTGGTATCCCTATGGGTACGATAACTGTGCACCCATTGTCGCAAGTTTTGTTTTTTGGTATTGCTATTGAAAGAGATAACCCAGGCAGATGTTATTGAAGCATTTGATGACACCTCTCGATATCTGGATAACATATTAAACATTGGACAATCCTTTCTTTTCTACTATGGTTAATAATAGTATACCCTAAAGAACTTCAACTTAACAAAGCTAATATTTCTGATACTAAACGCTTCTTTTTCTCGATTTACTTCTCTCCATTGAAAATGGTGAGATATTTTAGCAAAATTTATGACAACTGAGATAATTTTAGTTTTAGATATTGTTAATTATCCCCATTTAGATGGGGATGTTCCCCGAGCAACTTCTTATGGGGTCTATGTGTCTCAGCTTATTCCGTTTTTCTAGAGCTTGTCCTCGAGTTGAGGACCTTCTTTGATTATCGTAATCTTTGGTATAACTAAATAAGCTACTTCAATTCAGGGTTACCGTTACCAGAAACTTCGTAAAAGCTTTGGCAAAATTTTATTATCGTAATCC